>VMDO01005544.1:86067-110919 GCA_007922755.1 Pedetes capensis | reverse complement strand
TCTCTTCAATTTATACGCTGAGCAAATAATCCGAGAAGCTGGACTTTATGAGGAAGAACGTGGCATCAAGATTGGAGGAAGACTCATTAACAACCTGCGTTATGCAGATGACACCACTTTGCTTGCTGAAAATGAAGAGGATTTAAAACATTTACTGATGAAGATCAAAGATCATAGCCTTCAATATGGGTTACGACTATGAGTAAAACCTTCCAATTTTCCTGGCATCCATTATGAACACAATAGCTAGACTGAGTTTTTAATAATGATCACTTTGATTGTAAAAGATGAATTCTTCAACTGGTTCCCATTACACCTAAGGTAAATTACAAAATGCTTATGGAATATATTGTCTTTCCCCAGCCTCATTTCCTACCTCCTTCCCTGGATCCCTTCTCAAGAGTCATTCGTCTGGAAAGAGCCAGTCTCTCTTCTCACTCAGGGCCTTGGCAAAGTGTATTTTCTCTGCTGGGAACCCCTCCCTCCTGCTCTCTCTTAGCTTCACTACTGCTGATGCATCCTTCAAGGTTCAGGTTACAACCCACTTCTCTGGAAAACTTTTTTGACTACCAACCAATAGTAGCTTTTTTGGCTATTATCTCATAACAATGTATGTGTCCTTCACAGTGCTCATGACAATTTGCAATTATCTAAGCACCTTGCCCTTCTATATTTAGTATTTGTCTCACTTACTAGCTAGTAATATAAGGCGGCAGAGATTGAGCATTCTGTTCATCCTTGGACTTTTGGTTGCTAACACTAGGGAGGAGATTGCGAAGATTTCTTGAGTAAATGAATCAATGATTATGATTTTCTTGACCTTATTATATGTGTGGAAATAGTAATGATTTGACTAAGTTAACCAGTGCATTTTGTTGTAAGTATTAAGGCTAGTCACTTCCTGCCTGGACACCATATTTTGTTGCTGTTCTTGTTAGGTGCCATTGAGTCCTGTCTGACTCATAGCAACCCTCATAGGGTTTTCAATGGCTGACTGTTTCGGGATTGTTTCAAGAGGAGATTGCTACATCCTTCTCCCATTTATGCGGTGCTGGAGATGGAACCCAGGTCCTCAGAAAGTGCGAGGCAGCACTCCACCAACTGAGCTAAACCCCAGCCCATGGATACCGTGTACTTAATTTAAAACAGTTTGATCTCTGAGGGATTATCTTTAAATAGACAATATTTTGTAATTTTATCTTATAGGCAGTTTGTTTATAAGTAAAATAAGTTAATTAGTTATATATAAATTTACTTTAACTATACTCAAAGCATAGATGTTAGGGTCAAGCAGATCTGCTTTTTGTTTTACCACTGACTAACTGTGTGAGGGTAACTTGTCTAGTTATTTTCTCCGATACTCAGTTTCCTCATCTGGGTGGTTGCAAGAATTAATTGAACAAACACATGTGTGTGCTTATTATGGTGCCTGACTTGTTGCCTGGTATCTGCTGGGCATCATTAGTATTGGGTTATTAACTTTGACTCTGTTTAACACAGCAGCATTCTGTGCATGATGGACTGTAACTGTTGGTAAAGGAAAGAGTTAAACCTGACTGCCTTCTGTTTCTGGAAGACAAACATCCTGGCATTGGGGCAAAGGGGGATGGGTCGAGGGAGAGTTATGGCCCCAGGAAAATGTAAACAAGCAGGGGCTGGAACGTGTCTCTGTTCTGTGACAGGAATCCGTCTTTGACATTAAAGCTTTTTAGGGCTGTCAGGAAAAGCAGTTCCTTGGCCTTCCTAAGGGCTGCGTACAACTCATGTTAGTTTTTGTTTGGTTTCTGTAAAAATGCTTTTAATTGCAAAATCTTGTTTCTGGTTTATGTTTGCTTAAATAAAGTTTAGAAAATGTTGTAAAGCGAGGTACCCCAATTTCCTACTCGAATCAATCTGCCTCTAGCACTTCACAGTGGGGTATGGGTGGGGCAGGGTGTGCTCCTAAGGCGCAGCAGGGGCCTTTACCCTGCCGGAGGTGGAGCAAAAGGCCAAAGAGACAAAGCTGGAGGGCTAGTCTTGGGGAAATTGGTGTGCAGAATTAAGACTTAATGGGGAGAGGGCAGCTCTTGATTTTTATGTTTTCATGATGGGTAAACCTATAGATAAGTCTAACTTAACCCCAAGAACTGCGTGTTTGGGAGTGCTTGAAGAGACGCACAGTACAGCTTTGCCTTACTATAGAGAAATACCTGAGGTTGGGGGGCAGCCCGGCAGGCACCTGCACTGCAACTCCTGACCCCAGGGCACGATGATGAGAGTTCAAGGCCAGAGGTGCTGCGTAATTTAGCAAGATCTTGACTCAAAATAATAATAATAAAAGGTGGGGGGTTGTGAGTGCAGCCCAGTGGTTAGAGCACTTGCAAAGTATGCGGGAGGCCCTGGGTTCAACTCCCAAGTACCCCCCAGCTGCCCCCCAAAAAGGACAGGCAGGCCTGAGGTAATTAACTTGAGAAAGGTTTATTGTTTATTTGGGCTCCCAGTTTTGGAGGATCCAGTCTGAGCTGGCGTGATCCCATTGTTTTTGGCCTCTGCTAAGGCGATGCATAGTGTTGGACCTGTGCAGTGAGCAAACCACAGGGCTGTGGCAGCCAGGAAGCCCAGAGAAGCCTTGGGAAGAGTCAGAGACTGGGGTCCCACAGTGCCCTCCAGGGGCACAAGCACTCCCCACGAGGTGCCACCTCCTGAAGCTTCTGAGCCTCTCCAAAGTGCCTACTCTGAGGACTGAGCCTTTAACACGTAGACCTTTGAGGGGCATTGGTCAGATCCACACCACAGCCCACGAGCTGTTTCACAATGCTGTGTTAAGTTGAATTTGGATAGAGACCCACGGGGTTAGCCACCACCAGCACCTTGTGGGCAGCCACGTCTTCACACCTCTCTGAGATGCTCTGAGCTGTTTCTTGGTTGGAACTGTGACCATCCTGGCCATGCTCAGTCCCTGGCTGCTCCTTAGCACGTCTTCTACGTCTTCTACGTGTGATGTTTGTCTAGCTTCTCAATCAAGGAGCCCCAGCTGTTTCCAGGCCACAGGTGAGTCTTTTTCATTTGTCTGTTGCAATGTCAGGTTGCTTCGGGGAGGAGGGTGGGGAGGCTGCTACCAGACAAGTCTCCTTGTAGATCCCAGATAACGAATTCTTGAGATGCTTCAACTTTATTTTTTTCAGAGAGGGATGGGCTTTTGCTGATTTTAAAAGAGATGGTTATGATGTGTTATATACAGCTCCTCAGAAAGCACAATGCTGAACTTGCTCATCATGTTCTGTAGAGGTGCCCTTGAATAATTATCAAATAATGATGTAGTGAGGACCCTAGAGATGCGCACCAGCCTTTTATGACTTAGGGTCACACAGTTTTCATGCCCAGTATTTCTCAGCCTTGTAGTTTATGGTGAATGATTTTTTAAAAAATAATTTGGTTTGAATAAGATGCCAAGGCATTTGGAGCTATACAGTTATCATTTTTATTATCTTTCCTCTCATTGATAGGTCCCTCTCTCTCCTCTACTGTGCACATAGATCCAGAGACCCTCAGGTGTGTCCAGACTCCTACTGTTTAAATGAACATGTCTCCTTTCATTCAGCCGGTCAGTTATGATGGTAGATTTTGAGGATTTATGAGTTGATACATGGAACATGCTTACAGAAGCCTCCAGCACGTAGCCATTGTTATTATTTATTGGGTGCACATGTCTGTAAAGGAGTCATACATGTCGGAATGTGAATTAGTTACACAGTAGTCTTCTAAAAGCTTACAAAATAGGTGGTGAGACAGGACATGCCTACAATAGCGTGATTATGTCAAAAACACTCTAGGGCCTGGGAATGTAGCTCAGAAGTGAAGCACATCCCCAGCACCAGACATACATTAAAACCTGACAAATCAACAACAGCAACAAAAAACCAGCCTGGTCATGTCCCGTGGTATTAAAACCCTCAAACTCTTACCAGGCTATTTGTGATCCAGCCTCTACCTACCTCTTCAGCCCCATCTTGCCTCACTCTTTCCTTTGTTCTCCAAACTCTAGTTATATTGGCTTATTTGTGTGTGTCTTCTCCTGTGTGTCTGTCAGCCTGTTGCACTGTGAGGGCTTGCGTGTTGCTGTGATGCTGAAAATCTATGTTACTGGTATTTCACATACCACCAGGGCCACCCATGGTGGACAGGCTTCAGAAGGACCTTCCAGCCCGCTCCCAAAATAATTTAGCCATTGAAAACCCTGGAATAGCAGAGAAGCACTGTCAAATACAGTTCTGGAAAATGAGCCCCCTAGGCTGGAAGGTATTCAAGAAACAACTGGGGAAGAGTTGCCTCCTCAAAGTAGAGTTGACCTTAATGATGGGAATGGAGTAAAGCCCCTGGGGCCTCCTTTTGCTGATGTGGCTCAACTCAAAATGAGAAGAAACACAGTGACTGCAACTGTGGGCTCAAATATGAAAGGATCATGTGCATGGCACAGTATTGGAGAGTGTTTCGTTATGTTGTACACAGGGTGGCTATGAATCGGACCTGCCTTGACAGCACCTGACAACATTTCATGTCTTAGAATGAAAGCTCCGTGGAGAAAGCACTTTTCTTCTGTTACTGTTTAGTGATAGAACCCGAGCACTTAACATGTTGTCTGGCATATAGGAAGGGATCAGTATATAACTTGCTGAATAAATGTCAACTCTAGTATGTGCTGCTCTTTCTTACTTGAATGTACTCCACTCCTAATCCCTACCACTTCCCCTTGCTGAACTACTCTCTACTTATTTATCCTTTTCCCCTGAATGTATCCCTTCTTTTCTATTGTTTGTGGGTTCTTTCCCCCTTCTCTTCCCTTCCCTTCCCTTCTGTTCGGTTCCCTTCCCTTCCAACAGTGTCTGTTATGTATCCTAGGCTGGTCCTTGAACGTCCTGCCTCTGACTCCTGAGGGCTGTGATCACAGGTGTATACCACCATGCCTGGCTTCAGTTTATCACTTTTTTTAGAGAATCATTCCTTGATACCCTCATTTAAGTCAAATTCCCCTCCTATCTGCTTTTAAAAAAATTAACACTGTGAACCCTTAGTCTTCATTTCATTTAAAGCACGGAGGATATCATATCTGTTTTGTTCACTTTATAACATCAGGTTCTAGTTTACTGCCTGGATCATCAAAAGTCCTTAATTTATTGAAATGAAAAATAGCTCTAGTGAAAGGTTAGACAACATGAATACTGTCGTGCCATGGGAGGAATAAGATAAAGTACTTGAAATTTAGAGGAGAAAATATCGATGAATCACAGGAATCAAGGGAGATTTAACATGGGATGTAACATTTATACTGAGCTTAATGGGTAGGATTTGGAGGTGGTGAAATTTTTTTCTTTTTTACATAAGTAGCCCTAGAACTGAGGCACTTATATCCAACCGAGGGGATCATGGCCTGTGGATGCCTCCCCAAGAGCAGTCTCCAGGGTGGCCAGAACCCAGAGGGTGACAATGCCTCCCCCTGGCCTCAGTTTGGACATCTGGGATTGACTGAAGCCTCTGCTGCCGCTCACTACATAGATGAGGCTGGCCTCAAACTTGTGTTGATCCTCCTGCCTCCGGCTCCAAAGTATTGGGATTACAAGCATGTTCCACCACGCATGGCAAATCGGGTGTTTCAAAACAATGCTGGAGGCCTGGGTCTGAGAACATATTCTTCATCTAAGTCTGAAACCCAGCGTCTCCATACCTGCCTATCTGTAGTGACGTCACCAGACACTCTACCTCCCTGGTATTCTCTTTATTTCCCTGTTCCTGGGACGCCGGTTTCATGAGCATCCTCCATCATTATCTGCTTTTCCTTGTTCTGATCTCTAGCTGACAGCAAGCATGACTACCCTTTCCGTCCAGGGAGGGCAGTTAGCAGAAGACACAGCTTAGGTGGTTTGCAATGAATTTTTAAGATGCTGTTCGTATACTCTCTAGACCTAGCCTTGTCTTTGTCCTGGATCTGGGCTTAAACAATACTGCCACGATTTCTCTTTACCACCACACCAGTGGGCTGGGATTTAGCTCAGTGGGTAGAGCGCTGCGCTGCAGTCTCTGAGGTCCCGAGTTCAATTCCCAGCACCGCAAAAATGGGAGAAGGACCTGGCAATCCACTCCCAAGGCAATCCCGAAACAGTCAGCCATTGAAAACCCTATGAGGGTCGCTATGAGTCGGATACCAACTCGACGGCACCTAACAACAACAACAACCACACCAGTAGCTGGCCTGGAGCTAATGTGAGAGATGGCTAGGCTGTGCAGGAGGATTAGCATGTGCCAGGATGCTGCTGCTGCTGATAATATAATAATAGGTAATATTTTTGAGCATATGCTGTTTTACCAAACTGTATTCTAAACATTTTCCCTGGACTTTTCAGTTAATTCTCTAAAAAGCACTGTTATGTGGATATTATTAGTAACATAAAGCATAGAGCTACTGTAACTGGGCAGTGAAGGAGACATCAGTCATCTTTGCTTCTAATATATATATATGTTGCCTTCCCATAAGACACCACCACCACCACTACCACCAAAAAAGACAGTAACACCTAATTATTGGGATTTTCATCTTTGTGGAAGTCACTATGATGTTCCCACTGTAATTACCCTTTTCCATGGTTATCTGCCCATCGTTCACCATTTCCTTGCTTCACCTGGCCAGCAAAAACCATGCTTTCTACCCTACACTCATATCTGGCTTTATTTGTCAGAGATGGAGAACTGGATGCAGGGTAGAAAAGCATTAGGTTCTTTTGTACACCAACATCAGTTTGAATACTTAATGTATTCGGAAGCTTGCTTGGGGCTGAAAGAGAAGTCACATGGATATGCAGTTACCTTAAGAATAGCCTGGCACATATTACACCTTCCCATAGGATAACCCTGGAAGGTACTGATTCTACTCTGCTCTAGAAAGAATTGTGCCTGTTCAACTCTGGACCTTTCAACTTGGCTGATCAGCCCACTTGCCACACCCAGCCACTTTATATAAGCCAAACAAAAGAATTAGACTGATTCTGACTATTCTTTGTGATTCATGGATCAGTTATTCCTTGCCTCTCTGGTTTTTTCATTAGTTTTTGGTTCCTTGTACCGGTTTTAATATCTGTTTCTGGACAATTTAATTTGGAGTTCACCTTGGGTTCTTGAAGGTTAGTTTCTGTTCTTTTGGTTTTGGCATTTCTTGTGATTAATCCATCACTGCAGCCTGATGGTGGTGGGTGGATGGAGGGGCATTCATACCTGAAAAGTAAACTGCAAAGATGGGAGTGAGTTAATTTTTGCATTTCTGAAGTTTAAGACGAAATCTTGACTGCATTGACTTCTTCAAGGGTCTACTACTGCACATTAGGTCTTGCCAGGAAGGATTACTGTGGAAAATGTTTAACATTTAAAAAAGTATATTCCTAGCCTAGTGCGGTGGCGCGGGTCTGTAATCCCAGCTGCTTGGAAGGTGGAGGCAGGAAGATCGCAAGTTTGAGACCAGAGGCAGTCTGTGTAACTTAGTGAGACCCTGTCTCAAAAAATAAAAAAAATGGGCTTGGGGGTGCAGCTCAGTGGTCCAGCACTTGCAGAGCATGCAAGCATGAGGCCCTGGGTTCAACCCCCAGTACTGAAAAAAAAAAAAAACAACCAAAAACTATATTCCTGAGCTGCTTGCAGATCCCTCTTTAGCATGTTTGGTGATAATTATAAACTGTGTACGAGTCAGCTTTCCATTACTATAACAAACACCTCAGATAATAAACTTACGAAGATGAACCTGGCTTGTACTTTTGGAGGTTTCAGTCAGCAATTGCGCAGACCCACTGCTTCAGGTCTCTGGTTCAGGGAGGGCAGCACATCATGGCCCGAGTGCAGCATTGCGAAGCTGTTCACCCATGTCTGTGATGTGCCAGAGGAAGGTGAAGGTGGGGTCCCACTATCCCCACCAGGGGTGTTCCCCAGTAACTGGGAGACCTCACAGCATGCTCCACCTTTTAAAGCTTCTACCACCTCCCACTAGCACCAAGCTGATGTCTAAGCCTTTAACACGTATGCCTTTGGGGGACCTTCTAGGTGAAAGCTACAGCCAAGTGTTTCCATGTCGTCTCCCAGGCACACCTTCTGTGACTCCACCCAAGTTATGGATGGAAAATGTCAAATGAGAGACCACATACAGAGTCCTCTGGGACAGCATTCAAAATCTAAAACCTTTCCAGAATATAGACAGATCTATCGCTACACCCAACTGTCCATACTATCTTCTACCTCATACTTCTCTGTCCTGTCTATAACAGTGTAAGATGCTTTGTTGAATGGTTTCTGGAAAATAAGATCCTCTGGTCCTTTGTCAGTCTTTCTGTCTATGCTCGTCATCTTCAGGCTGTCTTCCTTGGAACCCAGAGTTTTTTTTTGCAAGTGTTTCAAGGTCTACTGCGGGGAGAGGAAGAAGGAAAGTATGGCTTTTCCCTTCCTACTTCAATCACAGCCACTTTACTCTTTATCTCTATTAGAAACTGGGTAAGACTTCACTTGCCACAAGGATTATTTGGCTTAAAATGTTTAAAAACCTTTTGCTTAAATAAAGATAAAATACCAAAGCTACCAGTTCCTTTTACTCTTGCATTGGCTCACTGGCCATTGCAGTTCAGCTGTGTATATATAGTCTATTGCCTAAACAAGTTCCAAGCTTTTAGGACTATCCTGTGAAAGTAATTATAGTTATGGTACTGTTCCAAGGGAGAATTTATTCCTTATTTTAAGAAGTAGCATTCAGTAGGTAAAGTGTGTACTCTGGGGTCAGATAGCCTGGCTTAGAATTTCAGCTAGCCACACTTTGTGTGTGGCTTTGGGTAAATTTCTTAGTGCCTTTATGCTTCACTGTTTTCACTTGTTAAAAGAGGAAACCTATTACACATAAGGTTTTGGGGGCACAAAGTAGGATTATTATGTGCTGTGCTTCACAGAGTGTCTTGAACAAGTGTTCAATCCATCCTGCTTATTATTATGACTGTAACTTGCTCGAAGGTGTGCCTGAATGTACACGAGGCACATCTGAAAAATTGCCTAGAGTACCTTAATTTGTAAGAGCTTGAAATAAAGTGGGGCCTCACTAAAAGTTGACTGAACATTCAGCTGGAGCATTCTTATCTTTGCTTTTATGTGAAAATATATTTACATCTATTCCTAGGACATATATGTTACTCACTTGTTATTCTTGTTTTAATCTTAAAAAGGCATATCAAAATAATTCACTAATAAGTTTGAATTTTGCTGTAAAACCAGTGCATTATGGGAATTGTAGGACATAAAAATGATCCTTTTTTTACAAGTGAGAAAATCTCAAATGAATACATCTGAATAGAAGCATTTAAAATTATTTTAAGATCTTTTAAAAAAGAATGTGGACATAATATGTAAGATTTATCTATTTATTTATTTATTTATGTATGTATGTATTTATTTTTGAGAAGGGTCTCTTCTTACTGTGTACCCCAGGCTGGCCTTGAACTCACATTGATCCTCCTGCCTCAGCCTCCCAAGTGCCGGTATTACAGGTGTGTGCCATCATCCCTGGCTTAATATATAGATTTTAATATTGCTATAGGGTTTCTGACTGATAACAATAAAAAATATACTCAGGAGATGGATGTATTACACAGGGCTGGAAGGCTTATACACATTTCTACCTTCCAAATGTATGACATGCAGTGCCTGACTATCCTATTTCTTAGGATAATCCCTTTTTTGCTTTGGTTTTTATTTTCTAAAAAAAATTTAAGGCATTTGTGTTTTATCTGATGTTTCTTTAGGTTTTTTTTTTTGTGTGTGTGTGGTAGTGGGGGTTGAACCAGGGCCTCACGCTTGCATGCTTTGCAAGTGCTGGGCCATTGAGCTGCACCCCTGCCCATTTTTTTACCTTTTTGAGATAGGGTCTCCCTAAATTACACATAGTGCCTCTGGTCTCGAACCTGTGATCCTCCTGCCTCTAGCTCTAGAGCTGCTGGGATTTACAGGCATGCGTCACCGTGCCCAGCTCTTTAGGTATTTATACTGAAAAATGAAGTTACATGAATTATTTAAAAGTTACAACTATTTAATAATTGTTTTGACAGACAGAATATTTGTTAGTAAAAGAATTATGTAGGCTAAATAGACGTTTCTGGGGAGGAGATTACCTTTTGTTTCTGTTGATTTATAAAATTGACAAAAACTATTAAACAAGTATTGTCAGTGAAATCTCCTAATTTCTAACTGATTTGCCATGGAAATAAACTGGAAAATAATGAGTTGGCTTTACAGCAGAGGCTAATTTCCTTGTCTCCCATTTAAAATGAAACTTTTGGCTCATGATTTATTTGGATGAAAGGTTTTCTTGGCTTCCTAGTCATGCACACCTTCCAAGTCTTTTCTTGTAATGCTCTGATAGCATCTCTGGGTCTTTGATGATATTTTTGCCTTCCCAATCCCTTTGGCAAGAGCTATTTCAAAGGCTTACTTCAGGTTGTATGCACTTTGGGGACAGGAAACCAAAGAACAGTGGGCTATTTTGCAGCAGGGCCCATCAAGTAGATTCTCCTGGAAATACGGTATCTGTTTGTGAAGCCCATGCCTTTAAGAGTTCTTTTTCCTTTAAAAAAAATCCCATTTATTATTTTTTTTTCTCAAGCCAAGGAGGAAACAGTTCTACTTCTTTGTTCATAAAATAGCTTTTATGATAGCTTTTAATTCTAATCCCTGCTCTTTTTAGTTAGGTGCCATTGAGTCGCGTCCAACTCATAACGACCCTCATAGGGATTTCAATGGCTGATTCCCACCCCCTAAAATTGCTTTGTGAGTGGTCTGCCAGCTCCTTCTCCCATTTTTCGGTGTGGGGATCAAACCCAGGTCCTCAAAGAGTAGGGAGCAGCACTCTACCAACTGAGCTAAAACAATAACTATGTATACATATCCTGCAGCTATACCACTGTGGTGTCCAATCCCATCAGATCTCGGAAGCTAAGCAGGGTTGGGCCTGGTTAGTCCTTAGATGGGAGGCTGCCTGGGAACACCAGATAATGTAGGCTTGGGAGAAGGACCCAGCAACCCACTCCTAAAAAACAATCAGCCATTGAAAACCCTATGAATAGCAGAGAAGCACTGACAGTACTGTTTCTCCTATTGTACCTAGGGTCGCTATGAGTCGGACACAGACTCCACGGCAACTAACAGCTACATATATATGTTTAAAAAACGCTATAATATTTACTGTTTGAATACTTTTTGGCAGTAATTGGTATGTAAAGTATTTTGTATACAGAATTGACACATCAAAAGAAACATGATCTTTGTACTTACTGTGTTTGAGTTTGACACATGAACTTCAACGTGTGACCTCATGGGGGAGGATCTCTATTATTTTACCATTCATTTATTTAACTGTAAAATCTGTTTCCTTGAATTATATTTTGCTTTTCTGATGTTTCTTTCTAAGTTTACTGTGTTCTCCTGTTCTACATTTCTCGCTACTTCTTTTTTGTATATATATGTCTTTTGTGGTTTTATTTTTTAATAATAGCTGTTGTTGTTGTTGTTAAGTGCCATGGAGTCGATGTCCAACTTATAGCAACTTTCATACAATATGCGAAACACTATTGTCAGTTCTTCTGTGCTATTCATCGGGTTTTCAATGGAGGATTGGTTTTTTTGGGAGTGGGTTGCCGGGTCCTTCTCCCAAGCCTACAGTATCTGGTGTTCCCAAGCAGTCTCCCACCCAAGTACTAACCAGGCCCGACCCTGCTTAGTTTCCGAGATCTGATGGGATCAGATGCCACAGTGCTATGGCTGCAGGCAATAATAGCTGTTGTTGTTGTTAGGTGCCATCGAGTCGGTATCCGACTCATAGCGACCCTCTGTACAACAGGGGAAACACTATTGTCAGTGCTTCTCTGCTGTTCATAGGGTTTTCAATGGCAGATTGATTATTGGGAGGGGGTTGCCAGGTCCTTCTCCCAAGCCTACAGCTTCTGGTGTTCCCAGGTGGTCTCCCATCCAGGTACTAACCATGCCGGACCCTGCTTAGCTTCTGAGATCTGATGGGATCAGATGCCACAGGGCTACAGCTGCAGGCTAATAATAGCTGTAGTGAAATATAATTCACATACCATAATTTTCCCCCCTACAAAGTGTAGTGTTCAGTGGGTTTTAATGGATTCATGGAGTTGTACAGCCAACCATTACTATTATCTAATTGCAGAATATTTTCTTTCTTTCTTTCTTTTCTTTTTCTTTTCTTTTTTTTTTTTTTCTTTTTTTTTTTCTTTTTTTTTGGCAGAACTAAAGGATAGAACCCAGGGTGCTCCACCACTGTGCTGTACCCTAAAACCCTTTTTTGTTTTTCATTTTGGGACAGGGTCTTGCTTTGTTATGCAGGCTGCCTCCTGGCTCAGCCTCCTGAGACACTGGGATTACAGGTGTGCGCCACGGCACCCATCTTATACAATATTCTCAAAACTCCAAATAAAAATACCATACTCATTTGCACGCATTCCCTATCTCCTCCTCACCAGCCTTTGGCAGCTGTTAATCTATGTTCTGCTTCTATAGATTTGTGTACTGTGGACATTTCATATAATCATACAATACATGGTCTTTTAGCACTGACTTCTTTCACTTAGGATGTTTTTGTGATTCATCCATGTTGTATGAGAACCTTATCCTTTTTTTATTGCTGAATAATATTCCAGGATGTAGGTATACTGCATTTGATTTACCTATTCATCAGTTGATGAGCAAGTGAGTTATTTCCACTTATTAGCTATTATGAATTATATTGCTATGAACATTTATGTACAAGTTTTTGTGTAGACATATATTTCAGTGTCTTGGGGTTATATCTAGAAGTGGTCTCATTTTTTAAAGCTTTCATTTCTTTAATTCTGAGATGAAATGGTTTTATATTTTTATTTATATTTTTAGTTTATGAATCACCTGTTGATTAAATTATGGGGTTTGTCTTTTCTAAGAACTCTATATATTCATTTGTGAGATTGTTGCAATCTTATTTTTTAAACCTTCCAATTGCTTTTAAATAACTATTTTTAATTTAAACTTTACCAAAGCTATACATAGCTTAAAAATAAAATACTTCTATAAGTCTTCTTACAAAATAATTAGCAATCTCCTCATTTCTCCTTGTTGGAGATAATGCATTTTAGTTCTTTCAGCTTCTTCTTTTGGCATTTGCCTTCATATAAATATATATACTTTTTCGGTCCTGGGAATTGAACCCAGGGCCTCACACTTGCATGCTTTGCAAGTGCTGGACCACTGAGCTGCACCCCAGTCCATTTTTTCACTTTTTTGGGACAGGGTCTTGCTAAGTTATGTAGACTACCTCTGCTTCTGAACTTACGATCCTCCTATCTCTACCTCCCAAGCCGCTGGGATTACAGGTGTGTACCACTGCACCCGCTGCCTTCATATTTCTAAACAACATGCCTATATGATCACTTTTGGCTTTCAGTTTCCTGTATGACCTACTGATCTCCTACTAGGAAGTATTTCTTGTGTCACTCTGTGTCCTTTGCCTCTACATGTGCCTTTCTTCTACCCTGCTAAAATACTTACCTAGCTGAAGATGTAGCTCAGTGGGAAAGCACTTGTTCACAGGCACAAGCCCTAGGTTTGATCCTCATAAAAAATGAAACAAAGCAAATAACAAAACAAAAACAAAAGTCCCAAGTAAATGAAAACAAAACACTCACCAATATATTATAATTTTTGCTAGATTAATATTCAACATTGGCATTACTATGACTATATAATTATGATTTTTGTTGTCTAGTGTACTAGGAACATTTATTTCCTGTTCAAATTTTTGTTTTGGCTATCATTAAAAATTATGACTTTCTATTTAGCTTTCTACATAACTTAATTGCTGTTTGTCTTCCAGAGTGCAGGTACCTCCTTAACGACATTCAAACATGGTAGATTTTCTATCAATTTTTATCTTTTTGTGACTATCCTTTCTGTACTTGTTTTGACAGGTTTGCTGCATAGCTGAAGTTTTTCTTTGTCATGATTCTGATTCTTGTTTGTTTTTTGTCTTTTCCTATTGGTTCTGGGTCTTCCATGAACCCATTCTCTTGGCTGGGATGGATTTCAGAGCACATCAGCTGGAACCTTTGGTCAATTATGTTCTTATAGCTAGAGGGCACGTGATCCATGTAGCAACCATGGGCATGTACCATGGAAACTTTTTCAAGAGAGAAACAGAGCCAAAGAAGATGTTGGCAGACAGTCTGTACCTGCGCAGCATTATTTGCAGTGTGGGATCTGCAGCTGAGATCTGTTTCCTAAATACTTTCAACTCATTCTGTTTCAGCCTTATCCCCAGGTTTTCATAGCACTTTTGGTTTTCAAAACTGAGTCTTTCTGCGCTTCTGCAGGACAGACTTGGCTTGCCTTCGGCTTCCCAGATTTTAGCGGTCCTTGGTTGTCTAAATCAGTTACCACTTGACCATCCACTTGAAACTTTTGGTGTTTGCTTTCTTCCCACTCTTTGTCACTGTATTCTTTCTCAGTTCTAAATCCTAAGTTGTCATTTAAGTGGGGCTTTAGGAAGAAGGAGGAGAAATGTGGTTTCAGTTGCTCTCTGACT
The DNA here is from genome assembly GCA_007922755.1 of Pedetes capensis. Taxonomy (NCBI): domain Eukaryota; kingdom Metazoa; phylum Chordata; class Mammalia; order Rodentia; family Pedetidae; genus Pedetes; species Pedetes capensis. The sequence continues at coordinate 96,296 of VMDO01005544.1, read as the reverse complement.
TCCCTCAGCCCTCTTTGATTTGGAGATTTGTAAGTATCAATAAAGCCTGCTGACTTTGATATATGCTCTTTTTAATGTCTAAAATTACTTCTTCCTCCTTCTTCTCCTCCTCCTCCTCCTATTTGCCTTGTCTAACATCCTTCAGATCTCAGTTTAGTAGTCACATTTTCCAGGAAGTCTACCTTCACAGCCCCAGCTGAGCCAGAATGAGAGCCTGTGTGGAGGCCCACACCTGTAAAACCAGCACCCAGGAGCCCGAGGCCAGCATGGGCTACATAATGAGATGCCATCTCAAAAACAAGCAGAGAAGAGAGCCACCACCTACCAGTATCTACTGATAGGAAAGCTATTGTTATGTAACCACTAGAGGGCAGTACATCACATCAGCTTTTCAAAAATCTCAGACTACAGTTTTACATTTACCTAGTTTTACAACTGATTATGATAGACATGGCATTACATTTAAAAAGACTGTTAGACGATTATCTGACTGTCCCTTGAGGACCTACTCTGTGGTACTTGCTGACTTAGGGCTACCTTGGTGAGTGAGGTCTGGCCTGTGGTTTTGCAAGAAGAGGGCAGTGAACCTGCCGTTTTGGCTTGTTTGCCTTTCCAGCCTCACGTTCCACCCTTCTCAACTCAGAACCTGAATGGCAGGCACGCTGAGCTACTTGTAATTGCCTTACATAGGCTGTCCTTTCCTTTGGAATATTGCTTTTGTCCCTCTTTGCCTGGTGAACCCCAACGTGCACCTCAGGCCCCAATGTCCTGACTTTCCCAGACATAATTAAGGGCAAGTAGGAGCTTTCTCCATTCTACCTCTTTGGGGCCAAACTCAGCCCTAGTGCAGTTGGTTACTTATGTCTCTTTGCCCCAGGAAACTGAAGTACTGGAGGACAGGGGTATGTTGTTTGTTTACACTTCTCTCGCTGGGGTACAGTGCCTGGCACGCAGTGCTTAAAATACATACTTAGTAGGTGAGCAAATAAAAGTGCTATGAATGGATGCTGTAATGAGAGCATTTCCTCCACAGTCTTTCCATTGATCCTTCTGTCTTCTCTGACTTTGTGTATATCATTAGAAAGCAGCCACCCAACCTCCAAAGCAAACCAAAGACAGACTGTTTGGATGATGATTAGGGGCCCTTGCGCTTTGCTAATTGTGAAAAGGAAAGGTATTTGGGGGTGTAATTTAAGTTTCCATAATCTCTCCCCCATGACATCTGGTGGATCATGGTCACTTTAAACAGCTAAATTCCATTTGTTCTTCCCTCCCTTGCTTCCCCTAACAATATTTACTCAGCCAAGTAGATGAAGCCATTTGGCTGGCAAGTAACAACCTTGATACCTGTGGTTATTAAGAAGACAGGATGCTTAGTACACTCCATTTGCGGTTCACAAAAGCTTAAAGGATTTAGACTCAAGTTTCAACATGTCCTAATTACTCATGAGGCAAATTAAACAATTCTCCATTTAAGTGGTATATGGATTTGTTTACAAAAGTTTCTGTAATATGTTCACCTTAGTTCTTTTTGTAAAAGGTTAAAAAACATTTTTAGCTTGTTTTAAATCTTATAAATATGCCCATACTTATAATCTGTATTTAGAAAATTCTGCTTTATAGAAAGACTTATACATTATAGGCATTATAGGTTATAGGCATTATAGGTTATACATTATAGACATTAAGTCAGGTGCAAAGTTAGACAGACTTTGGTTTGATGTTTAAATGTCTTTTCCTAGGTAGGTGACCTTGGGTACATTATTCAACTGTGCTACACCTCTGCTCCTCATTTTAAATATGGACACATCAATAATACCTCATTGGTTTTCTAGGGGAATTAGAACAGATCCTGCATATAAAGAGCTTTCGACAAGACTTGGCATATTGTAAGCTTTCAATAAATATTAGCTATTATTATGAGAATCTATAGCCATACCACACTGGCATCTGATCCTGTCAGATCTTGGAAGCTAAGCAGGGTCAGGCCTGGTTAGTACTTGGATGGGAGACTGCCTGGGAACACCAGATGCTATAGGCTTGGGATAAGGACCTGGCAACCCACTCCCAAAAATCAATCTGCCATTGAAAACCCTATGAACAGCAGAGAAGCACTGACAGTGTTTCCCCTGTTATATGTAGAGTCGCTACAAGTCAGATACCTACTCAATGGCACCTAACAACAACAACAACAACATTATTATGAGAAGGTCTATCTATAGCCATACCACACTGGCATCTGATCCCATCTGATCTTGGAAGCTAAGCAGGGTCGGGTCTGGTTAGTCCTTCGATGGGAGACAGTCTGGGAATACCAGATGCTGTAGGCTTGGGAGAAGGACCCAGCAACCGACTCCTGAAACAGTTAGCTATCGAAAACCCTACGAACAACAGAGAAGCACTGACATAATGCTGGGCATGGCACGGTGTTGGGAAGTGTTTCATCTGTTGTACATGGGGTCGCTATGAGTCAGACCTGACTCCACGGCACCTAACAACAACAGTAGGCTTATTAAAGACTTAGAATTGATTTCCAGCACCTACCTGCTCCCGCCTTGTCCACCCATCTCAGTAAGTGGTTCCATCATTCGCATAGCCACTCTGGCAATCATCCATCATTTTCCTTTTTATTATACTTCCCATCCAATCCACCAGAAAGTAACAATTCAAAATACATTCACTATCTGTTCACTTTTATCACCACATCATAAGATCTCACTCACGTTGTTGCAGAAACCCTTGAATTGGCCCCCTCCTGAAATCTTGCTGCCTCCTTCCCTCTCCTCTATTTCCCAGATACCAGAGTGATCCTTTGAAAAGAATCAAGAATGTTCCTGTAGCAGATCCTTTGCACTTATTCCATGTAGAATGCTATTCTTCCACTACCACTGAAATTGGTGCCCTAACTTCACTCAGCTCTCTGCTCAGATGGCAGCTTCTCAGAGCCCTTCTCTGACCTCTCTACCAATCTAAAATAATGCTCCCATCATTCTATAGTTTCCTGCCATTTTCTAATTTTCACTAAGCATACCTATAACTACTTGACATGGGCTGGGATTTAGCTCATTTGGTAGAGTGCTGCTCTGCACTCTCTGAGGACCTCGCTTCAATCCCTAGCACTTCAAAAACAGGAGAAGGACATAGCAATCCATGCCCAAAGCAACCCTAAAACAATCAGCCATTGAAAACCCTATGAAAGTACAACTACTTGACAATATATTTAAAAATATTTTAAAAATTTGTGTTTTCTGCTAAAATGTAAACTACGTGATGGTAAATAATTTGTTTTATGTTCTATTATATCCCTAACACAGAAAGATACCTAGGCACATGACAGGAATTTGGTTAATTGAATGAGTATATTTTCCTTCATTCATTATTTTGACCTGCCATTATGTGCTCTGATTATGTTAATTTCCAAGAACACAGAAATGAACGATAATCTTTTCTTTCCAGGAACTCTTCATCTAGAAGAAGAGACATATATGTATACAAAGAAGTTCAGTTCAGAGTACAAAGGACATAATTTGTTTAGAGTAGGTAGTGGAGAATATTATTAGGAAAAAATTGAGAAGCTTAACCTGAACAGGACTTATAAAAGTTTAGGGGGCAGATTAAGTAGGGGGAGGGGAGGCCATTCCACACTGAGGGTAAACCACATGAACAGGCAGAGAGGTGTGACATAGCAGGCTTTGTCTGGGAAACTCTTAAGTAGTTTGGCATAACCATTACGGTTGGAAAGGTGGTAAAGAAGGTGCTAGGTAAGCAGGAGGGACTCAGAATATGAAGAGCCATATATACACACACATATATGTATATATATGTGTGTGTATATGTATATGTATGGACATACATATATATGTATATGTGTCTGTATATATGTATTTTTTTCTTTTTCTTTTCTAAGGAGTGCAAATTTTCTCCATTTGTGGAAGGGGAGCCTTTTAAGATGGGATTGATGTGGTCAGCTTTTCCTCTGGTCATTTCATTTTTACTTTAGATATGCCACTGGAAGAATTCTGGCTTGAATTAACCCAGATGAGAGCATGAAGTAGAAATAGTAGAGGAAAAGGATATATGGGGTGATCATAATTTTATGAAAAAAATTTTAAGATCATACAATATTTAGCTTTCCTTCTATATTTTAAAAAGCAAACTTCTAACATAAATCTGGTTTCCTAAGTAGATATTCCTACTGATTAGGAAACAAGTTTACCAGTTGGGAAAACAGTTTATTTTTCATGTTTACCATTTGATCCTTTTAAGTACTGGGGGCTGGACCCAAGGCCTTGGATATGCTAGGCAAGTGAGCCTAGCTTTTTATAATTTTGAGATATGGTCTCCCTAAATTGAGCAGGCTATTTCAGGCCTTGAATTCATGATCCTCCTGCCTCAGCCTCCCAAATTGCTGAGATTACAGACATGTGCAGGGCACAGCTTCCTTTCTTTTTCTTTTTATGGTATTTGGGGGTTGAACCCAGGATCTTGCGGATACCTATACAAGTGCTCTACCACTGGGTTGAACCCCCAGCCAACTTTCCATCTTTTATTTTGAGTCAAGGTCTCACTAAATTTTGCAGGCTGCCTGTGGCATTGACCTTGCGATCCCCCTGGTTCTGCCTCTCGAGTAGCTGGGATTTCAGGCATGCACCACTGTGCCTGGCCTTTTGAGTGCTTTAAGTGTGGTCTTTAAGAAACTAGTTCCTCCTGGATAAAGTAACAACAGTGAAGGCTAAACATGCAGAGTTGATAACATGACCACTTGGTCACAGGTTCCAAAGCACAGAGATCCTACAAAGTCTGGAATAGCTTTGTTATTTATGTGAGATATTAATCATAAACATTTTATACCACTGTACAAGAATTTAATAGAATTTATTGGGAATTTCAGAAAACAAAGTTTTATAACTATAGCTAATACATAATTTTAGTAACAAAATAGCCTCTTTTATTTTTAAATAGAACAGATTTACACACAGTAGCATGCTTGTTGATAACAATGAAATTCTTCCATTCATTAAAAATGTATGTATCAATAAAATACATAATAAAGTATAATTTGTAGCACAAATGTAAACAAGCCAATTTATCTCCATGACCTATAGTATGATTTTTTAAATGGTTATAGTGTTTTAAATCATTAATAAATGCAGAAATATATATTTACAGGAATTCCTCAAAAAATAATCGCTTCACTAAATAGTTACTGCTGTCCATCATCAGTACTTTCTTTGCAATCCGGATCCGGCATTGGGAGATGGACTGGCCCTTGGCTGGTTGTTCTGTAAGACAGTTTTGGAATATTTTTTTACTGTAACATTCACAGACTATAATAGGTGGATCTCTTTATAGATTATAGATTTTAATAAGACTAAACTCATAATTCAAAAATTTTTTTGACACAGGGCCTTGCTGTATTGCCCAGGCTGGTGTGGAACTGTCCATCCTTCTGCCTCCGCCTCCTGAGTGCTAGGATTGCAGAGCTGTACCACTACACATGGCTTCATAATTCAAATTCTTATATGCTGCATATTCATCAATGCCAACAAAACTGAGCATCACTCTGTGTAAGTCATCACGTTAGTGATGAAATGTCATGGCCTTCATTCTTTGCTGTTGGTAACAAATAGCTTTAAAAGGAACTTTCTGTGACTTGTCATTTGTAAATAGCCAAAGTTCAATAATTTTATTTTCTATAGGAAGCCCCTGGAAGCTGTACAAGACCCCAGAAGTGCTTAGCAACACATTGTAAGGTAAATATTTGCTTGGGATGGTAATTGTTAAAAATCCATTAAATTTATTTTAAAAAGTAAATAAAATAGTCTAAAATGAAAGTTCTCCTTCTAAGATTGTAATTTTTTACATAGAAAATTATAATCTAAGCAGTGGCTGGGATACTGAGGTTGTTCTGCAGCAACCCTATTATACTGCACTGTCTACTCATTGTCCACATTAGAATGCAAGCTATTTTTCTTTAGTCCCAACCCTAGCAGAGTGGCTGACACATAGGTAGAACTCAAGCAGTGTCTATTGAATGAATAAAAAGAGACCAATATGACAATGTCTACAATGTCAGGCTGCCTGATTGCCAAGAGATGCTTTAAATTTTGGGCAGAACAAAACTTGGGCAAAAAAAATCTTCCCAGGTGGCTGACACTGGGGTTAAGTCCTGAAGAGTTAGAGAGCAAGTCCTGTGAGGTCATGGGGACAGCGTGGGCCCTGGAATCTTGCAAAGTGTCCCAGGGACACTGGCCAGCTACTCAACAGAGGGTACATTGTGAGCTGGGGAGCAGCTGGAGGTGAGGCTGGAAAGGTCCTTGAACGCATCTCTCTGGTGTTTTAATTTTCTCTTTTACGTTGACAGGTGACCACTGACGTAGAGTTTTCAGCAGAAGTGATGTGTTCATACTTGTGTTTTAAGGAGATTATTTTGGTGAAGGGGGTGTGAAAGATGCACTGGAGACAGCAAACCTGGAGGCAGGTGAAATGGTCCAGATGAAACACGACAAATTCTTCTTAAAACATTAAAATATTATTGCCTTAATTGTACGTATTTATGGGGTACAGTGTAACAACCTAATACATGTATACAATGTGTAATGAGCAAGTCAGGGTTAAGATTTCCATCTCCTGAAACTTTTTTTTTTTTTTTTTTTTGGTAGTGCTAAGGGTTGAATCCAGGACTTTGTGCATGCTAGGAAAGTGCTCTACCACTGCACCACACCCCAATCCCTCCTTAAACTTAAGTATTTTTCATTAATTTATCCAAGTGTGATGGAACATGCCTGTAATCCCAGAAACTCAGGATACAAGGGCAGGCAGATTGCAAGTTCAAGGTCAGAGGCAGCCTGCATAATTTAGTGTGATTCTGTTTCAAGATAAAAAATAAAAAAGGGGTTAGGGGTGCAGCTCAGTGTTTGAACACTTGCAAAGTGTGTGTAAAGCTGGCTTCAGCCCCCTAGTACCACAAATTTTTTTGCAGTAATGCGTAATTATTGTATATATTTAAGAGGTACAGTGTTATTTTCATATATGGGTACACTATGTATGAGTCAAATCAGAATAATTAATATTTCCATTTCTTTGTTTACTTTGTGTTTGCAGAATTCAAGCTCCTCTCTTTCAGTTATTCATAAAATATATATTATTGTGAACATGACCAAATCTTTTGTTGTTGTGTTGGGGATTGAACTCAAGGCCTTGTGTGTGCTAGGCAAGCATGTGACCACCTATTTACACCACCAGCCCAATAAATGGCTAAACTAAGACACTATCAGTGGGAATGGATGGATCTGAGGTACATTTGTAAGTGTTTAGGAAGATTTATTGACTTTGGGTATAGGAGAATGAGAAGCCTGGTTAGATAGATATTTCTGCCTGGGAAATTTGGTGGAAGATGATGTCACTAACTAAAATTAAGATTATGAAAGGACAAATTTTGTGGGGAAGAGAAGCATAAATCTTAGCTCTGCTTTTGAACAACTCTTGAGATCTTGAGAAAATCACTCGATATCCCTAGCTAGTCTACAGCTATAACACCCTGGCATCTGATCTTGTCAGATCTTGAAGTTAAGGAGGGTTGGCGTGGTTAGTCCTTGGATGGGGGACTGCCTGGGAACACCAGATGCTGCAGGCTTGGGAGAAGAACCTGGCAGCCCACTCCTGAAACAATTAGCCACTGAAAGCCCTATGAATAGCAGAGAAGCACTGACACAGTGTTGGGTATGGCACAGTGCTGGGTAGTGTTTTGTCTGTTTTGCATAGGGTTACTATGAGTTGGACCCGACTTGGAGGCATCTAACAACAACAAACAACATTCCTAGCTCAGAAGAGTAAAATACTCTACATGCAAAAATCTTTATATTCTGACTTTTTTATGAGAGGGTATTTGTTGATCATGGTGAAATATTTTATGATAATAAGTTAGTTCTGAAGAACGCCCTCTAAAAAGCAGCCTAAAAAGTTGTCATCAACCGGAAAGTTCCTGTTACCTCTATTGATGTGTACATGAAGTCACGATGTTTCCTAAAAGAGAGAAAAAAAAAAAAAAAAGAGCTTCTTCAAATACTTACCAGAAGTGGTGTTAACTGTAAAGTATTTTTGATAGATGGATTTTTGCAAATGATTTCTTGTACGTCTGAAAAATACCATGGCACAAAATAATTTAATTATATATATAAAAAGAATGGCTACAGAATTAAATATTAAATTCTAATGTGTCACATTATGTTTGCCACCCAGGGGACATTTGGCAATGTCCTGACTGTGAGGTGCACTGGCATCTAATGTGTAGATATGCTGATAAATATCCAGCAATGCACACAGGACAGTCCCCCACACTAAGAATTATCCATTTCTTGTCTTGGGATATATGTCAATGGTAGGGTGCTGGCCTAGTCTGTACAAGGCCCTCAGTTTGATCCTCAGCATAGGAAAAACAAAAAAGAATTATTCAAATCAAAATGACAATGGTGCTTAGGTAAATAGACTCTGATAAATACAAACACATAAATATTTTATTATTGTTTATGTCTAAATATTTTGTCATTTCCATTATGGTAGTTTTTTTCCCCAGAATTATGGGTAATTGAGGGATGTATTTCTTAATGGTTATCTTTTTGTTATCGGTTTTAGCTAAATTGTATTATGGCCAGGGATGTAGCCCACGTGACCCCAATCCTCTGAAAATTGATTGTTAAGGCTGATTTTACGGCAGCACACAGGAATCATTTTATAAATGTTCTAGTGGTTCTATGGGTACTTCTAAGGATGCATCCCTTTGATCCACTCTGCCAGTCATGATATCTATTGGAATTTTTGTTACTTGTTCTCTCACTTACTGACAATAGCATATAAAAGTCTTCCGCCATGATTAAAAAATATTCCACATTTTTGGTGCTGGGGATTGAACGCAGGCCCTCCCGCATGCTAAACACGCACTGTACCACCAATGGACACACCTAGCCCTAAAAATTATTTTATATATTTTGAAGTTATGCTCTTAAAAGCATATAAAACATTTTTGTGTGTTTCTCCTGAATTAAAATGTTGATCAGCATGAAGTGAGTCTTCATGTCTATCCTGCTTTCTAATGTACTATTAGTTTTCTGATTACTATTCAGATTACTGTAAACCAGATTCCCTTTGATTACAATTTTCTTTGTATATATTTTCTATCTTTTTATGCTTTCTGCTTTTCTATAGTCTTATGTTTTAAATCTATGGTTTACAGAGCTAGGTGCTGTGGTGCACTCCTGTAATCCCAGCAATTTGGGAGGCAGAGGCAGGATGATCACAAGTTCGAGGCCAGACTCAGCCTGCATAACTTGGTGAGACCCTGTCTCAAGATAAAGGAGTCAAAGATGGCCTGGGGGTGCGGTTCAGTGGCAGAGCACTTGCAAAGCATGCTTGAGGCCCTCATTTCAACCCCTGGTACCAAAAAAAAAAATGTATATGGTTTATAAACAGAATATAATTGTAGTATAAAGTTCCATTTGACATATGTCCCCCTACCTTATGTATTTTTTGACAGTATTTTAGTTCTTTTTTCCCTTCAAGACATGTACTAATTCATTATTTTTCTATATATTTGATCAAATTTGATCATCATCTGAGGTTACTTTGCAGCTGCTAAAGTACCTTCATTAGAATTTCTTCTTGGTTTTTGTCTTGGTTTTCCACATTTATTTTTTGCTGTTTGTGCTGGGGGTTGAACCCAGGGTCTTGTGCATGAAAAGCAAGTGCTCTACCACTGAACTACATCCCCAGTCCTTTTATGAGACAGGGTCTCACTCTGTGGCTCAGGCTGGCCTTGAATTTGTAAGCCTCCTGCCTCTGCCTCTCGCTGCATAGCTCTTCAGATAGCCGGGCTATATGGTGAGAGGGTCTTCTATGAGACGACTAATCTTGAACAGACCCTGGGTCTTGTCTCTGTCTCCCTTTTCTTCACTCTATGAGGTAAATATCTTCCAAGATAAATCTAGCTGCAGCACTCTCCTTATTTTTCTGAGTTTTTATTTATCTTTACTTTTTGTTGTTGTTGTTGTTAGGTGCCGTCGAGTGGGTATCCGACTCATAGCGACCCTCTGTACAACAGGGGAAACACTATTGTCAGTGCTTCTCTGCTGTTCATAGGGTTTTCAATGGCAGATTGATTTTTGGGAGGGGGTTGCCAGGTCCTTCTCCCAAGCCTACAGCTTCTGGTGTTCCCAGGCGGTCTCCCATCCAGG
>VMDO01005544.1:37732-85967 GCA_007922755.1 Pedetes capensis | reverse complement strand
AGACGGGATCGGATGCCACAGGGCTACAGCTTCAGGCCTTTACTTTTTAGTCATAATAATTTCTTATATTTTACCAGGTCATTACTGTATTTAACTTTTTAAAATAATTAAGAATTTCTAGTTGTTTCCAGGATGGTCAGTATAGATACTGAGCCTGTCTATTATTGAAACACAAGTAATATATTCACATACTATTAAAAGACAGCAAGGCGTAGAAATTGGTATCATAAATGACATCATAAATGAGTCAAACAAATATTTGAAATGGTAGGAAATGTTTAAATATTCTTGACTGTTCTCCATTAAGTAAGTGCTAATCTGGATACATTAGGACTTTTATTTCCAATTTTTAAATTAAATTAAAATTTAAATAGAAGTAGTCTAAGTACAAAATAGCATATTTCTCATGAAAGGTGCGTTTCCACACTTACAGTGCAGCTTTTCATTGAGATGATTAAGGGACCGTAGGATCTTCCGTTCTTCAGCTGACAGTGCACAGATGCTGATCTGCTGGGTCTTTTTTAAAGCTAGGTTTGGTTTCTGTGCCTGCTTGCTATTTATGACAGCTAGAATTTCATCCTCAGGCACTGAAGCATTCACTAGGTTTTCAGCCATTAGAAAGTCAGAAGTACTATCTGAAACTACAGAAACTTTACATCAGTTATACTTTGGTCCCTTTTTGTCTTTGGGATCATTCTTAATACGTACTTAATCAAGTTATGTATGTACATATTCATGTCACAAACAGAAATCCAGTAAATATTCTATTACTTTGCATTTTATTAATCAAGATCTTCTGTATCTAGCACTTTCCCATCTCTAGTTAAGAAAAATATCCAAAATGTTGTCAGTGAGGTAATACAACTTCTTGCAGTCCTACCTGAACTAAAACAAACACAGAAAGCCTCCATTATGTTTATTTTTTATGCTGTGTTTTTGTTACTCATTGGTGTTATAAATTTAAATGAGCTTTAAATAAAAGAGAAAAGGAACTTAAGGAGAGATTAGAAAATTAGAGGTCCAACTAAGTAGAACTCACAGTGTAGAAAGAGACTCAATTAGATTAAGAACCTATGATCTACCATGTACAGTGGTGCATGCCTGCAATCCTGGCGACTTCAGAGGCAGAGGCAGGAGGATCACAAGTTCGTGGACAGAGACAGCCTGTGTAATTGAGCAAAACCCTGCCTCAAAATAAAAAGTGAAAAATGTGCTGGGGGAAACAGAGTGCTTGCAAAACTTGTCTGAGGCCCTGGGTTACACCTCCAGGACCAAAAAAAACAAAACAAAAAAATATAATCAAAGAAGTATCAAAGACATGAGAAAAATGAAAGATGAATCAACAAACTAATTCATTCCTTAAAAAGGAATTAATTTGGCATTTCCCTTCCTGTCATTCATTTAAACAACTTCAAAGAAATTAGAGTTAGATTTAAAGAATCAAATGCTTAAGGCAACCTAGAGGAAAAAGCGGCAAACATTTCTAAATTTCTGAATTGTGAAGGCTCTGTGAGTTTAAAAGTAATGGAGAAATCACTGAGAAAAGACTAAAGTATGTGTATTTAAGGCTAGACCAATCTTCCCAGATAGACTTAAATTTCTGAATGGCAAGACTTCTCTATGTTTTATTTATGACTACTTATAAGGAGAAAATTGGCTCTTAATCATTTATTGAATAAACAAATACAAATGAAAACATGTAGAAATACAATGTAAGTGAAACACATTGAAGATAATAGAACAGTAAAAACATGTGCAATCAAGTGGAATGTTATGTTGTACATCTGTAATTCCAGCTACTTGGAGGCTTAGTCAGGAGGATTGCAAGTTCAAGGACAGAGGTGGCCCGTGCGATTTAGTGAGACCTTGTCTTAAAATAAAAAGTTAAAAAGGGGCTGGGGTGCAGCTCAGTAGTAGAGCACTTGTCTAGCATATGAGAAGCCCTGGGTTCAAGCCCCAGTACTGAAAAAATAAAACAAAACAAACATTACATCTAATATAAGGATTAGAATCCTCGATATTTCAGGAATTTCTAACAAGAGAATATCAAAATTCTATCTAGGGAAAAAGAACATGAAGAGACAATTCACTAAAAATACAGACAAAACCAATTAAGCATATTATTAATAAAAGCATAAGAATCAAATTTAATACAACACAATTTCTTTGCTTATCCTATAAGCAAATATTAGAAGTGATTGTATCTCATGTTAACATCCCCCATTGGAAGAATTTCGAGTGATAATGCATTTCAGGAAAATACTTTAGGAATGTGTATGAAAAGCCATTGTCAGTGCTTATTTTCCTTGATCTAGTATCATTTAATATGCAGAGTTTTATTCAACAAATATTTATTGGGTGCCAATTTTATGCCAGATAATGTAATTTTTTTTTTTTTTTTTTTTTGGTACTCAGGTTGAACCCAGGGCCTCACACTTGCATGCTTTGCAAGTGCTGTACCACTGAGCTGTACCCCCAGCCCATTTTTTTACTTTTTGAGACAAGGTCTCTAAATTACGCAGACTGCCTCTGGTCTTGAACTTGTGATCCTCCTGCCTCTGCCTCCCAAGTCATTGGGATTATAGGTGTGAGCCACTGCACCTGGCCCCAGATACTGTAATTCTGACTCTGGGAATCAATCATGCAGAAATAGTTGACAAGTCAGGAAATAGTTTGACGTAGAAAGATGTTTAATACATTATTTAGAATAAAGAAAAAACTGGGACTAAACCAAGTGTGGAGGGGTGAGGAGAGTTCTGGTCCTAAATAGTGGTTTGATAACCACATAATGTGTAAGGATCTAGAAAATACATTTAAGAAAAAGAAAACCACCAGGAACAAAGCTTCAAGGAAAATATTTAAACTGAAACGTACCTTCTTCAGTGTTAGAAGTAACTCTTGTGGTTTGTTTTGGCTCACTTGAACTTAGCTGGACACTTTGTCCAAAATTCTACAAAAATAGAATATTAAATCAGAGTATAATTTTACGTTTAAAATCCATGATACATAGACTTTAAAAAGCTTGTAATTGCTATACATATTTCCCAGCTATCATTATCTATGTAACTTGTTTATTTTCTCTCTTTTGTTTTTGGAGCAGAAAGCAAGATTACTAGACCAAGGTCTTGATATTGTATCTGAATGTGTTTTCAAAAATATGTAATGCCAAATAAAAACTTTCAGGTTGCAGCATTGTCTTGGATATCTGGAAGAGCAAAAGTATATTGGGTGGCAAGCAACAGTACAAATTTAAGGAAAGGTAAAAGACATACCCTAAGGTTTATGACTTAGATGGTTTATTGTTGTAAGGGTGAGTCACAAGTACTCACCAAAATCTTGTAACTGTGGCTGATGCCAAGGATAGGTAGGGAGCTTAGATGAGAAAACTTAACACAGACACAGCTGCCCCGATGCTGCACAGAATATGGAAAAGGGAGGTCTCTGAGCACCACCAGTCAGTGTCCCATTTAGCACTATTTAAAAGACGCCACCTCTCCTTCCCTCAACATGCTTGGCTTCTCTTTCCTATTCCCATTCTATTTCACTTTAAGAAATGATTGTTTGCTTTCAGGTAAGATGCCTAGCTATGACTCTGTACTTAGTCTTTGTTCAGTCTAATCTGAGGAGTAACCCATACAGGTTTTCCAACAGCTCTCCTTCTGTGGTTCTCCTGAGTCTTGCCTGATCTCCATTACGGACTTGATAGACCTTGGACTGAAATGCTGGTACACATGCCAACTGTGGTTTTTCTATATTTCACTGATCTCTTTTGGTTCTTTCTGCATAGAAGTGGTAGGCTGGGAAAAATATAATATGATAAAATGCATTTCCTAATACAAGGTGATTTGGAAAAGGACCCTGCAACCCACTCCCCCAAAAAATAATCAGCCACTGAAAACCCTATAAATAGCAGAGAAAACACTAGCAATGGTGTTTTGCCTGTTGTATGTAGGGTGGCTATGAGTTGGACACCTACTCAATGGCACCTAACAGCAACAACAACACAAAGTGACAAGTGCCACTGCGGCAGAACTGACCTCTTGAGTAGGCTCTAGAAAACAAAAGCAAAACAAATGATAAGGATGAAAAATTTCTACTTCACAACTTGATTTTGATTCAGAACACTGACCTATTCTATAGCCAACACAACTTTGGGGAATGTGTAAGTGAAAAATGTGTATGTGAGAGAGGAAGTGAGGCTTTCTGGAATGAAGGACAAAAATAGACTTGAAAGACAGCAATTGAGAAGGCAAAGGAGCAAGAGATAGAAGAATGCAAGGGGACCAGAGAAATAAAAAAGGAATTAGAGAAGGCATGAATACAGGCATTTAAAATTTAGTTAATAAAATTAAAGAAAAAGGCATGAAAGTGTTCACTTTATAAATTTTGAAATGTTTGATGGAAATATGGCAGTTTAAAAAGGAAGGATCTTTTAGGTATCATTACATTTATAATTGAGAAGTTATATTGGCAATTAAGTACTGTGTTTATTATTAAGCAGTAAGAATATGCCAATAAGGAGACTATAATTGACATAAATATATAACTAAATGACTTGTTTTGCTGATAAGATGACACCATGGTTGGTTGTTATCCATGTCAATAATCTTATCCTTATAAAAATTAATACTTCTTGGGCTGTGGATATGGCTCAGTGGTAAGAGTGCTTGCCTAGCATGTGTGAGGCCCTGGCTTCAATCCCTGGCATTGGGGAAAGAAAAGGTATGTAAAAGTTAATACTTCCTATAATATACAAAGAATAGGACCCTCAACTTATAACTCAAAATGCAAATTCTTTATAAGGCATCCTATTCCAGTTCTGTAAGAAAATTACAAGTGATATTAAAAGTAGAAACTCTAAGGAAAATGCTATCTCCTTATCCATCTCATATTTCTAACATTCTAAAGCTAATCCTTGTATCAAGTTAACCTCTGGAAAATGTCATATTCAGACCACATTTATTTAGATCTTACAGAATCTCGTATATCATTTGAAAATTGTTGTTTTTGATTTTTATTCAAGATCTCTGTATCAAAATGGCCATTTCTTTTGTTGTTGAATTATTATTAGAGACATATCTATTATGTGCCTGCAGCTGTAGTACTGTGACTTCTGATCCCGTCAGATCTCAGAAGCTAAGCAGGGTCGGGCCTGGTTAGTACTTGGATGGGAGAC
This sequence comes from Pedetes capensis, assembly GCA_007922755.1. Lineage (NCBI taxonomy): Eukaryota > Metazoa > Chordata > Mammalia > Rodentia > Pedetidae > Pedetes > Pedetes capensis. The sequence goes on along the minus strand of VMDO01005544.1, from coordinate 80,791 downwards.
CACCTGGGAACACCAGGTGCTGCAGGCTTGGGAGAAGGACCCGGCAACCCCCCAAAAATCAATCCGCCATTGAAAACCTTATGAACAGCAGAGAAGCACTGACAATAATGTTTCGCCTGTTGTATGTAGGGTTGCTGAGTCGGATACCGACTCGATGGCACCTAACAACAACAACATCTATTACGTACTTCAAGGTCCTTTATAAAAAGTCCTTGACCAAGATGCCCATCAACAGAAGAATGGATAAAAAATTGTGATACATATACACAATGGAATATTACCCAGCAATAAAAAGAATGAAATAATATCACTTGTAGCAAAAAGGATAGAACTGGAGAATATCATCTTAAGTGAATGAACATAGGCTCAAAAGGAGAAATGCCTTATGTTCTCACTCATGTGTGGGAGCTGAATCTTAAAGGAAGAAAAAATCCTATACAAAAGTTGATATATAAAAACGCAGTTAGCAAAGAAGGGACAACATAAAGAATAGAAAGAAGGAGGGAGGGAACTAGCAAAGGCAAGTGAAGTTGTGGAAGGTGGAAAGGGGAGGGGAATCAACATAAAGGGATAAAGGGAGAGGACAGTCTCAGTGTAAATGATGCAACTTCATCAGTACATGGAAAAAATAGAGGAACATAACCCATAAATGCATATGAGTTTTACTACATATTAATCAGAAGGTTCCATAAACTTTGTAAGTTGATGAAAGTGTAATCAAAGTGATGTAAATAGTTGCATGGTAGAAAAAGCAAATGCTGTGTTACTTTGTAGCCCACCAATATTTACCAATAAATGTGGGGAAAAAGTCATCGATAGAAAATGTCTTTTAAAACATTGTACCACAAACAATATCACCATTACCAATATTCCCTGACAACTATAATTTTTCTTCCTTCTTTTTTCCTCCTTCCCTTTTTGTGTATATCAAAATAACTTTGCTGAGTTTTGTTGTGAATGCTAATTTTTTCCACAGTTGTAAACAGAAACAAGTAAAATAATAATAGTGATTTCTTAAACTTGGTTTTAAGCCTTCACAGTTAATTGATCATCTAGGCAAATTAGAACATAGCAAGTAAGTACAATTACCTCCTCGTATGTGACTCCAAAAGTGCATCACAAATGGCACTGGTTACATTTATATTTATGTTGTGGTATATAGCTTATATGCCTGCAGCTGTAGCCCTGTGGCATCCGATCCCATCAGATCTCGGAAGCTAAGCAGGGTCGGGCCTGGTCAGTACCTGGATGGGAGACCGCCTGGGAACACCAGGTGCTGTAGGCTTGGGAGAAGGACCTGGCAACCCCCTCCCAATAATCAATCTGCCATTGAAAACCCTATGAACAGCCGAGAAGCACTGACAATCGTGTTTCCACTGTTGTATAGAGGGTCGCTATGAGTCGGATACCGACTCGACGGCACCTAACAACAACAACATATAGCTTACAAGAGCACAGTCCTTTAACAACATTCTAGTTTTCAAGCAATTGTTCACTATCAAATAGAGATTTTTACTGACACCGTACTTACAGTCATTTGCTCACTGTACTTCAGTCCTACAGATCCAGAGATTTTTCTTTTCTGCTGTAAAATGTTTCTCTGCTTATTTTCAACAATTCCTTTTCTTCTTGTGACAGGATATTCTTAAGTGCCAGCACAATGTCAAAAATGATACAAATTGAGTAGATATACACTACAAATGTTCAAGTCAACTTCAGACATCACAGAACACTCATAAGTTTCATTCATTTAGACAGCAAACTTTTATTCAGTCCTCCTTATATGTTCTATATGTGCAGTTACACGAAGGAATTTAACAAAATTCCTGCTTCTGAGTTCACTAGAACACCAGGAGGCTGTGTCAGGTAAGCCAGTGGTGTGAAGGAAGAGCATCTTAGAATTCCAAACCTTATCAAAAATTAGCAATTATACTTTACTCATGTAATGTACGTTTGACACTGCCACCTTTGCAAGTTTCCAAGGTAGATTGTCATATGTTGAAGGAAGAAGAGTCCTAAGTGTGACAGGTGGGCTCGTTAGCTTCCTGCAATGTTCCAACATTTGTGTGTGCTCAGACAAGTGGATCTGTGCATCTCTTGCAGTATCTGAATAGGTCTTCAGAGAATGGGAAAAGGGCTGAGAGCACTTTTGTACAGCTGTCTTTTCACATGTAAGGACTTATTATTTAAGGTGAGTGGATGGGCACAAGGAAGTTTATCATAGTATTTGCTATGCTTTTTGTATGACTGTTCAATTAAAAGCAATGTTGTAGATCATTGCTAATGCTAATTAGGCAAAGGTGGGTGAGCAAGAGACTGGCCAGGCTGACACGTCTCATTCTCATTACACCCTTGCCACAGAACAACAGTGGTGGCATAATTATATCACAAGTGAATGTTAGTGTCAGGTTGAAAAATTCTCCAAAAACAGTAACAATGAACCTTACTTTAAATGTATATTTATTGTACTACGAGATAGTTGGTAATGATACTATATGAGATAAAGTCCTCATAACTGATGACATTTGAAATGATGCATTCAGAGCATTATTAGTAACGTGAGAGGAAATGCATTTTATACAGTTTACACATACCATTTTTATAATTATTTTAAAGTATATTACTTATAAAATACAGTTTTAAAATTATTTTTAGTTTTTACTTCATCTTCATCTTATTGTTTAAAAATCTCTATTGCTGATTAAAGTTCTTAATGTGTAAGTTAATACACCAATACACACATATGGCATATAGATGTATGCTCAAAATGCTTATTAATAGTGATCCAATGAAAAATCTGAGTCAGTTGGTTTAGAAGAATGGATATAAAGTTAAATGGATGATTATAGTGAAATGCTTAAATTGTATGGAGAGCTATTATTGTTAGGTGCCATTGAGACTACAGTGACTACAAGAATCAAGAAAAGTTTCACACAGAATGTCGCCTGAGCTTTGTCTTAAAGGAGTAGTGGGTTCCCAACTAAAAAGGAACTTTGAGTCAGAAAGAATATTATATGCAAAGGCACAAAGTTATGATGGTACATAGCTAAGATTTTTAGGATTGAGGGGTATAAAATTCATTTGGTCTGGGGCACATAATATGATTGTGTAAGGACATAACATTAATGTCTGGGGACTACATGGGAGTATATGCATGTACTTTATGATAGGAAATCAGAAGAAAAAAATGAAAATATTTTGAGCCTTGAAACTAAATTATATACTGGAGAATGTTTGAATATTGAATCTGATATTATGATACAATAGCATATATATATGTGTGTGTGTGTGTGTGCGTGCGTATATATGTGTGTGTGTGTGTGTGTGTGTGTGTATATATATATATATATACACACACACACACACACACACACACACACACACGTATGTTGCCTGTAGCCGTAGCCCTGTGGCATCCGAGCCCGTCAGATCTCGGAAGCTAAGCAGGGTCGGGCCTGGTTAGTACCTGGATGGGAAACCGCCTGGGAACACCAGGTGCTGTAGGCTTGGGAGAAGGACCTGGCAACCCCCTCCCAATAATCAATCTGCCATTGAAAACCCTATGAACAGCAGAGAAGCACTGACAATTGTGTTTCCCCTGTTGTACAGAGGGTCGCTATGAGTCGGATACCGACTCGACGGCACCTAAGAACAACAACATACATATGTACGTATATATATATACACACATATGTATATGTATATACATATGATATATAACAGTTTGTATAAAACAACATTCATACCAAAAAAGCCACCAATGTTTAAGAAAGTTGGCCAGGAACTGAATATCATCTTCCATTACTGGTTAGCTCAAATCTTGTCTTTTTGTGAGCTGAAAAACCTTCCTGCAGATTTTACCCTTTCATTTCAGTTCTGTTTTCTTCTTTCTCATAATAAGCCTTCAAATATGTACACATTGCTATAATGTCTCTTAAGTTGTGCTCCTTTAATCTCCAGATTTCCTTTCGTGGTCCTGGGTCTTACCAATTTTTATATAGCCCCTAAAATAATACCCTCAAGCTGGGCATGGTGGAGCATGCCTGTAATTCCAGCACTCAGAAGGCTGAGGCAGGAGGATAGTGTTGGAACCCAAGCTGGGGTACAGAAGGAGTTCAAGGCAGACCAGTCTGTGCTACACACTGAGATTGTTGTTGTTGTTGTTGTTAGGTGCCGTCGAGTCGGTATCCGACTCATAGCGACCCTCATAGGGTTTTCAATGGCTGACTGTTTTGGGATTGCCTTGGGAGTGGATTGCCAGGCCCTTCTCCCATTTTTGCGGTGCTGGGAATTGAACTCGGGACCTCAGAGACTGCAGCGCAGCGCTCTACCCGCTGAGCTAAATCCCAGCCCACACACTGAGAAGCTGTCTAAAACACAAAAAAGAAAAACAAAAACTTCCTTAAAAGCAAAATAACAGCCAAGACAAAACAAACCAAAACACATAAAACAAAAAATTAAAAGAACCTAGAACGACATGGAGTAGAGCAGTCCTTCTAAAGATCTCATTATTACTGCCTAAAACTATTGTCTCACACGATACTGACCTTATAACAGCTACAGTAAACTTCTATATAATGTGTTCTTTATTTTTCTGTGTATATTGTGCTTTTCTCAAAGAATTGCTGTCAAAACAGATACCTTTTACTCTTGGAAAGATAAAATTGATTTAAAAAAAGACTAAATACATACAAACAAACTGTTAAGGAACAGATCACATTAAAATGAACTTTATTTATCAAAAAGAGTGAAAATGTCCACCACAAACTGGCATAAAGGTAATCCTATATAACCTATATAGGATTTGTATTTAGAATATATAAAAAATCCCTATTGATGAAAAAACAAACAATAGAAAAATAGACAAAAGATTAGAACAGGTATTTCACATAGAAATGCAAATGATATGTAAACATATTAAAAATACTCAACTGATTAATATTTGGAATAATGCAAATTATCATAATTTAAAACCATTTATAGCCACAAGATGGAAAAACACTAGAAAGTCCACCAGAGCTTGAGTGAAGATGAAACAGAAAACAATTTGGATTATCTAATGCTATGGACTGACTCTAAAATGTCCCCCAGAGGTCACGTTTGAATGACAGATCTGCAGGCAGTGGTGGTGTGGTGGGGGAGATGGAATTTTGGGAGGTGGGACCTAGCTGGCGAAAGCAGATCACGTGGGGGGGGGGGCTGGGGGTTTTATGTGGCCCCCCCAAGCCCTGGTTGCTCTCCCTGCTTCCTGAGGCCATGGCGGCAGCTCCTGTGCCTTGGGCTCTGCCTACAGCTGCTCCATGATGCCTCCTCACCATGATGGCCTGAGATCTTTTAAACCGTGATCCAAATAAACCCGTCTTTCCTTCTTTAGTATTTCTGCTGGATATTTTGTTCCAACAATGAGAAAAGCTAACTAACACATCAAGTGGAGTTGAAAATACACACACCTGCCAGGCCCATGGCGCATGCCTGTCATCCCAGCAGCTCGGGAGGCAGAGGCAGGAGAATCTCAAGTTCAAGACCAGAGGCAGTTTGCGTAACTTAGCAAGACCCTGTCTCAGAAAGTAAAAAAATGGGCTGGGTGTGTAGTTCAGTGGTCCAGCACTTGCAAAGCAGGCAAGCGCGAGGCCCTGGGTTCAAACCCAAAGTTACACAGGTTATTTATCTTCTGTGTACCTAATGACAAAAGAATCCTGGCTCTGCTTGGAGGTAGCTGGGTCATTCTGGCTGTGTAATTTCACTACTGTGTGTACCACCTTCCTCATCTATAATACAGTATGATTAAACAGAATTATCTCCTTGGTCCTTTCTAGCAATCAGATTTTTGATTCCTAGAAGTTGTTCTTAATAAGTACTAGAAAAGGAAGAAAAACACATTCTTTTTGAAATCAGATTTCAAACTACTTAACATGCCAATATCACCTTTTTAAAAAAAGTATAATCTGCATACCGAAAACTGTACAAATAATGAATAACAGATTATATACATAAACCCATATTTCAGTTACCCATGTCAAGAAACAGAATGCTACCAGCACCAAGAAAACTCCCCTCTTTACCTGTTTCCATATTCCTCTCACCATAATTTTATCTGTTCTTGATATAAATGGAATACAATTTGCATTTTATTGTACAATATTCCTTTTATATAAATATTATGGACATAAGATTCATTTACATTGCTATTTTTTTAGCAACAGCTCATTTATTTTCATTTTGATATTTCATTAACTGAATGATGAATATCACTGTATTTATACATTGTAGTTTTGAAGGACATTTGGGATAATTACAAGTTCTGGCTACAAACATGCTATGAAAGTTTTTGAACATGCCTTTTGGTTTACATGATTGTCTCATGTATACACACAAATGCATATACACAATCTGTTGGACTGGAATCGCCAGTTTCTAGTTGATAGACATCTTTACCAACTCTTAAGACTGTACTTTATAAATTTTAGCCATTCTGATGTATACACTTTGTAATTGTTTAAATGCACATTTTTTGAATATACCAAGAACTTCACATGTATTTATTGATATTTGACTGTCTTGTTTTATAAAAAGCTTATTCCAGTCTTTTGCTTAAAAAATGCCATGATGATGTTTCTGATGTGTCACCTAGACTAAATCCCTGGGTATTCAATTAAACACTAATGTAGATGTTGCTTTGACAGGATTCTGTAGGTGTTACTAAAGTCCCACAGTCATTTTCCTTTGAATAAGGGAGATTAGACAGTCTTGGTCGACTTTAATTAAATCAATTAAAAGGCCATAAAATCCAGTTTGAAGATTCCTTGGGAAAATAAAAATTCTGCCTCTGGATACCAGTGTTTGACCATCTCCCTGAGTTTTAGCCTGATCTTCCTTATGGCTGGCCCTGCACATTTTGGACTAACCTAGCCAGCCTCCATATTCATGTAACTAATCTCTATAAACCTCTTCATATCTCTTTACTGGTACTCTTCTCTGGCTTAAACCTGAATGATATAATTGGGATGTTTTTCTGTTTATTGTCATTTCTTTGTACATTCTGGTTATGAGCTCTTTGTCTGTATTCCACAGTACCAATACCTTCTCTCACCCTGTGGTGTGTCTTTTCAATTCCTTCGTGGTTTTTGGGGTGAAAAAATCTCTTACTTTAATGTACAAGTTATCATTATTCTCCTTCATATTTAGTAGTTTTTATTTATGGCATAGGAAATCTCTGACCATCCTAAAATCATAAACACATTCCATACATTATCTTCTAGAAGATTTCTTTCCTTTCCATGTTTAGACCTACATTTCATGTGAAATTGATTTTTGTGTATAGTGTGAAGGAAAGATCATTTTTACCTATCACATATAGTCATTCAATTGATGAATGATGAGATGAACCTTGGACAGGGATTTAGCTCAGTTGTTAGAGCACTGCTCTGCAGTCTCTGAGGTCCTGGGTTTGATTCCTAGCACCGCAAAAATGGGAGAAGGATGTGGCAATCCACTTCCAAGGCAAGCCCAAAATAATCAGCCATTGAAAACCCTATGAGGGTCGCTATTAGTCGGATACGACTCGATGACATCTAACAACAGCAACAAGATGAACATTTTTTCCTATTACACATTGCCACTTTTGCCAAAAATCAAGCATTTAATATGTGGGCCTTTTTCTAGACTGTATTCTATTCCATTGGTCTAAATATCCTTCAGAAAATACTGTACTGTGTTTATTTCTGTAGGCTTACATGTAACATCAAGTAGTATAATTTTTACAGTTTTGCTCTTTGAGGTTGTTTTAGCTGTTCTTGGCCTTTGTATTTCCATATAAATATTAGACTGCATTGGTCAATTTTCACAAAAATCCTGCTGAAACTTTAATTGGGATTTTACTAAAGTTATAGATTAACTTGGGGAAAATTGGCTTCTTTTTAATACTAACTCTTTTAAGGCATCGTGATATAGACCCCCTTCCCTGTTTTGTAAAGCTTCTTTAATTTCTCTCAATAGTGTTTTTAGCCTTCTACATTGACATTATGCAAATCTTTTTATTAGAATTATTCCCAGATGTTTATATTTTTAAATGTTATTTAAAAGGTATCACTGTTGGGCTGGGTGTGGTGGTTCATGCCTGTAATCCCAGTGACTTGGGAGGCAGAGGCAAGAGGATTGCAAGTTCGAGCGAGACCAGAGGCAGGAGGATTGCAAGTTTGAGACCAGAGGCAGTCTATATTTAACGAGACCCTGTCTCAAAAAGTAAAAAAAGTGAGCTGGGGATGTGGCTCAGTTGTATAGCACTTGCAAAGCATGTAAGGATGAGGCCCTGCGTTCACCCCCAGTACTGTAAAAACAAAACAAAACAAAACAAAAATAAGGTATCACTGTTAAATTTTTTAGCTCTCTCCTTTTGAAATCATAAAACATTTTTAATATACTTACTATTTTAATTTCATTTCAATTCCTCATTCTCAGTCAATTACACATTTAGTATGGAACCCTGCCCTGTTTCTGGAGTAGAACATACAGTATTCATTAGTAACACACAACACTAAGGTCTTTCTCTGTTAATGTCATTTTCCTACAAAAATTCTCTTAATTGACACCTTTTTGTTAGGCTTGTTTATCATTATCTGAGCTCCTTTTAAGCGGGCTTATTCATTAGCAGTTTCTTTTCATTTTTATATGAAGAAGCCCGTAATTATTTTACTACAAGGAGATGGCTTGCTCCTTGGAATATGGGCTCCCATAATTTAAGTGTTTGCAGGTATATTATTCCTTCAGGCTTAATAACCTGCAGCAATCGCCTTATTTATCTTTAGTCAACAGTTTTCCCCCAGTTCTTCCCATTCTTCGCAACACACACTCTTCTAACCCTATTCACGTACTCTGTTCAATTTCCTAATACTTAATTGACAAAGGTGATCTGAATGCTCTCAATTCTTCCTTTATCCACTTCCAAATATTTTATCTTTCACTTGCTTTAGTTTATTAAGTTTTATCGCAAAGGAAGACAGTGTGAAGACAGATGAAGAGTTGAGATAATTGCTGGAGCGGGTTCTCATAGGAACAGGGATAAAGAATATTGAAAGAAGATTTGCTTTTAGAAACTGAGTCCATAAATTGTTTCTTCTCTTTCATGTTTTTAACATTTTCTCCTTTTACTATTCTCCAGAAAAGCCTTCTAGATCTGCCTCTTTGAGTCACTTTCCTAGACAGTGACACAAAAGAATGACAGGAGTAACAATGGGCAGAGTAGGAGACAGCAGTCAGAGTGAAGGATGTGATCGTTACTGACTGTACAAGCAGAGAAGTCGCCGATGTCAGCGAGGTCCACGATATGACAAAGGGAACTAGTAGTTGAGCCAGAATGGTATACTCTCATTAGAGATGAGAAAGGATTGAGAAGTCATCATGTCAGACTGGTCATCCACATGAATGCTTAATGATCTAGTATGATGGCAAAGATTTTACGTGGAAATGAAAACTGTGAAACGGATGCCTATTATTATTATTTTTTTTTAGACTGGGTCTTGCTGTGTGGCCCAGACTGGCCTCAAACTCATGACCCTCCTGCCTCAGCCTCTTGAGTGCTGGGAGTACAGGCATGAGCCATTAACCCTGGACAAAATCATTTTTAGGGGGCAAATAACTGGAGACAATCAGGAAGTGGTATGCTGAATGGTTGGGTCTCATGAGAATAGAATTTTTCCTAGAGAGCTCTGGAAGTACTGACAGAGCGAAAGATCAAGTGTGTTACACAGTTGTCAGCTCTGGGCACATGAGTGTAAGAACAGAAACAACCCGGCAAACCGGTTATGAAATAAATCCTCACTGAGCTATAATTCAGTATTAGCAAAGAACTCACTTGAAATGTTAGATGTTTTAGTTTTGGAAAAAAGCTTGAATGACTGCTAAATATTCAGTGTTGTTAGATTTCCTAAGTATAACCACTTTTGAGAGAGGTCTACATATATACAACAGTTTAAATATTGTTATCTCTTTTAAAATATGGCTAAAATTCATTATATTTCCAGTATTTCTTATACAAAGTCCCTTGGGAGACCTCTTTTGATAAAAATGCCAGGAAAATACTGGTTTCTCTGGATGAACATATGTATCCCATTCTTTTATCAGAGAATGGGAGAATTTTTAATCTGCTACTCTTTCATGGATAAAGTATTTGGGAAACTATAAGTTCCGTGTGCCTGGCACAGATTCGGAGAGTGTTTTGTTCTGCTGTACATAGGGTCGCTGTGAGTCGGACTCAACTTGATGGCATCTAACAACAACAGCAACATTTTTACTGATTAGCTCAGAATCTGATATATACTTCCTTGATAACTATTTATTATGTGGTTCCAGAAGAACAATCCCAGGACTTGGAGCCACGGAAATCTGGATTAAAATACCAGTTCTGCTATTTAGTAGTCTTGTCCTTGGGCAATTCTGCTTAAAAAAATTCTGTGTTTGTAAAAAAAGAAAAAGACTTATTTCTGATGGCTGTTATACGGTTTAAAAGAGACAATAAATGTAAAATAGTCCTGTGACTGGTAGAGAGTAGAAACTCAAAAGAAACTATCATTATTTATCATAATTTATTTTAGATGATCTAATCTGCATGGTACTTTCCGTTTTTGGAAGTATTGTAAAAACCCAGGTGACATTGTGAAATGACATTGTGAAATGATAAAAAGAAATTTTAGTGAAAGAAATAATTTTTTAAAATCTAGATTCTTTGACAAGCACTGAAGGTTTTTAGAATACAGTGTTTGCATTTAACTTTCCACCTGCTAATGTGGTTCGTGTTCATCCAACTCAAGAAAAACCTGGGTGCCTAGTAAGTGTCAGGCACAGTTAGGACAAGGGGATACAGAGATGATTTACAAAAACTGTCCCTTGTCCCTAAAAGCTCAAGTCTAATTGAAAAAGACTTGGAATATTAAACTTTAAATTAACTTTCCCTTTATATATCAATACTTATTTATATCTTTGGAAAAATAGAAAAGAGTAGCTTTTCGGTTCTCCTTTCTCCACTGCCTCAACCTCTTTTTCAACAGGAAACTGATTCCTCCTGGCAGGAAATTAATGGGATTCTAGCCCCTTCCCTCAGAGGAGGAATGCAGCTTCACAAGGAGTCATCCAGCTACCTAGAGCAATGGCATTCTATAGAGAATTAATTTTTGAAAAGTTTAAGCCCATACTATCATTTCTTTACTCGCATGAAAACCGATACATATAGCAGAAGCTGTTGCACTTTTGGGAAGGGACAGGAGGATTAGGTACATCTATTACTGGCATATAGCAACTTGATATAATAATTTTAAAGAAAAATAAAGGAATATAACATTATTCACCTGTTTAGGAAAATTTAAACAATATGTTTCACAGTCCTTACCTTGACAGAAAATCTCACTACAACAGTAACAAGAGAATAATAGAGAGAAGACTCAGAACTGTTCTTTGTCCTTTTAAGCTAACAAGAGAAGTCGTGAAAAATATGGAGGCTGGCAAAAGGTTCTGATTTTATTTGAGCATAGGTCAATCAATCTCTCTCTCTCTCTCTCTCTCTCTCTCTCTCTCTCTCTGCAGTACTGGAGGTTGAACCCAGGGGCTCCCACTTGCATGCTTTGCAAGTGCTGTACCACTGAGCTGTACCCTCAGCCCATTTTTTTACTTTTTGAGACAGGGTCTCACTAAGTTACACAGACTGCCTCTGGTCTCAAACTTGTGATCCTCCTGCCCCTGCCTCCCAAATCGCTGGGATTATAGGCATGCACCATTGAGTCCGGCTCAGTGGTTAATCATTCTCTTAAAAGCTTTAACTACTAGATCAAGTTATAATATTGAGAGGTAAGCTATTTTTATAAAATATAAATTGTAATTTAATATTACTATGTATATACTGTACATTGCTATACATCAATAAGGAAGATTCCAAATGAATTAACAAAGTTATACATTTTATCTACAAAAAGACATAAATTTATTCTTACCAGAGGCCCTCTCATTTTGGCGCAGTGTATTATTCCCCCTTTTCCGAGAGGGAACCAATTCTTTAGTATTTCTAAGAGTTACAGACTGATAACTTTCTTCACAAACAGGACTTCTTTGGGTGCAATATAATGTCCCATCTTGCAGGGCAGCCATTTGAGTGCCATGTAAATGATTCCTTTTAGCTAAAGTCTGGCACTCAGAAGAATAGTAAGATGGTAGAGATGGTATCACAGTGACTAGGTCAGAGCCTGCATCTGAGAGTGGAGCATGGCTTTCTTGTATCCACTGGTTCGAACTATGTTCTGTTGGAAGCACATATTTGGAATGAAAACGGTTATGTGTACTAGTGTTTTGAGAATTTTCGGGCATTATGGATTGACACTGAGACACTTGTGCATTTTTACCACTTGTAATAGTTGATGTAGGTCTAGGAGGAGGACGCGGTATCATTAGTCTACCCTGAGTTGCAAATGCGTTGGTGGGGCTTGCTGACTGTGGTTGAGTGACAGGGCCTTTTCTGTTCATGTATACCTGGCCTGACTGAATTCTTGCAGGTCCCGTTCTTCTACTTACTTTTGCTGCCCCTCTGTGTGGGTTGCCTCTCTGATCTGTAGAGTCACCGTTATGCACAGGGATTTTACTCTCTTCATTTTTGGAGGCTGGCCAGGCTTGTTTAGCAAAAGTATGACGCAGAGGCTGACAACAGCTCAAAGGCACATGGTCTGCCCCAGAGTCTCCCAAGTCAGTGCCATTTTCAGAAACAGAGTCAGCCTTGGATGTCATTCTGTCAGTAGAAGTCGCAGCACAAGCAGGGACAGTGATGACGCTGGTGCCACGGTCGCTGTTCCTAGGCGCCTCAGAGGGCCAACGGTGAGGGCCTCTGGGCCTGTCCTTCTGTGGGTGACTGGCTCCAGCTCTGCTCTCCATGTCCCCGGTTTCGTCAAACCACCTGAGTTTTTTAATAGCCTTTGGCATTTCCACATGCTTTTCCTTCTCCTTCATTAACTCAATGCTGTCTCTGATAGCTACTGCCTTCTGATTTCTGAACTTAAAGCCTTGATTTATAATTAGTGCCTTAAGGTAATCGTGTTCATACTTAGATTCTTTCTTTAAAATACTTTTGAGAAACCTCACACCATTTCGCTCATGAATGCTGTACTTCATTTTCTTGTGCTGGTCAAGAAAGTCATGGTTAGAAGTTAAGTTAGACAATGATACTGACGTTTCAGGTGGTTTTTGTTTTAAATCTTTTGAATCGGCATTTTGAAGTGTACAGGTAGCTTCAAAATTGTCTGAAAATACAGGTAGCTCTTCTTTAGTACAATTAGAATGTTTTATCTTTTCATCTTTACCGTCTCTCAATTCATCTAACTTATCAGAACACTGCACTGGGTCAACTTCCTTTACGTGTCCAGTGCTCTTTCCTAAAGGCCTAGCCGATTGTGGAGTAGATGGCAAAATTAAGGGTGTTGCCAGTGGCACAAACGAAGTAGGAGCTGATGTGGCTATGTTTTTGTGAGCTAGTCCGGATAACTTCTCTTGGTCCAAAAGGGTAGCTGCTTCCTGGGTAAGTGAATCTGGAGGGGCCCAGGCTTTACTGAATGTAAGTGTGGGGCGCTCAGTGACCGAGGGCCTCTCTCCTCTGAGCGCTCCTGGAGTGGACTCCCTCGCCCTCACAGCGCTAGCCTCACAGTTCTTTTCACTGTTTTTATCTAGCATAACGATGGGTGGACTATACACAAAGACTACTGAATTATTAGCAGTACTTGGGGCTTTCTCCACAGCCTTACTCAAAGAGGATGGATTTTGTGCTTTATCATTAAAATGTTCCCATGGAGGTAGAACACTAGATTTACTGAAAATATCTGAGGAAGATATGACCGACTGAGTATTTTGAGCCTCTAAATCCATAAGCCAATTGTTTATATGTTGAGTTTTAGAGAATGACAGTTTATCTTCATCAAAGCAGTTTAGATGAGTAGATTGCAGATTGCCTGATTGGAGGGAAACAAAATTCTGCTGAACTGATGTAGCAGGGTCCTTAGTAAGTGTTAAATATATTTCTTCATGCTCCCTTGCCTCAAGGCTGTCCATACTTGAAAGGGTTTCGGAATTGGTTATTTGATTTACTTCATCACAAAATTTCTGGGAAAAGAAAAAGAAGAATGTTTTATGCTGTAGAATTTCTTTTTTTTTTTTTTCAGTCCTGGGGGTTGAACCTAGGGCCTCATGCTTACATGCTTTTGCAAGTACTGGACCACTGAGCTGCACCCCAGTCCATTTTTTTTTTTTTTTTACTTTATTTGAGACAGGGTCTTGCTAATATTATGCAGGCTGCCTCTGGTCTCCAACTTGCAATCCTCTTGCCTCCTCCTCCTGAGCTGCTGGGATTACGGGTGTGCGCCACCACGCCCGGCTCATGCTGTAGAAATTTTTAAATGGCAAAACTAATCACACCATTGTCACTGAATCCAATTCTCCTTAGCATATAAAATAAGGTGATATGAATACAAAGAGCATAAATGTAAAAATAATCTATATCCCTACAGCCATAGTCAGGATAAAAAATAGGGAAGTAACAAAGACTTATAATAAAATATGCTTCCTTTAATTTCAACTCCTAAAGTAATCACCTAATTATTCTGGAGATAGTAATAGCTTAGAAATAATTTTCTAATTGCAATTCCATTTAGAGTGTGGAGTTTCTTAAAGCTTTCATAATAGCAAGTGAAATTCTGAAAAACAGTTATTAACAAATTGTATTTTTCCCTGAAACATGTACTGGACTTGAATGAGACCGCTAAAAGCTCTGTGACCCTAATGCGAACTTCCTGTTGGTAGGGGGTACATCTTTTTAATAAAAGTTAATATTGTGGTCTGCAGTAACAACATTTTCAACTCTGGTTTCATGTTAGAGCCTCATAACAAACTTTGTAAAAATATCTATGCCTTAGTTCTGCCAATTTAATACTTGGATGGGGTCCGTCCATGCACTGGTATTCTTATTTTAAGATTCTCCAGCTAACTATAATATGGATTTAGAGTCAAGAACTATTAATTTTATAAAATCATTTCCTTTAGAGATTTACCAGAGTAATTATTTTCACAAATTCTAGATATTATCATCATTAAAATTTCCATGGAATTCATCAATCTTTAATAAAATTTCATGATCATTTAAAAGTACAGTAAATGTTTTAAAATATTTATGATTATCATACATACCTAGAATGCATTAATCTGTATCACATGTACGGAAATAAACTTAAGATGTTAAACTGTAAATCTAGGGGAAAAGGTGAATGAATTCAAAGAAAGAAAATTTGTGCCCCTTTAAGATTTATCACAAACCTTAGAAAATTTAAATATTCTGGTATGAGACAAAAATATATCTTTTTCTAGCCCTAAAAGTAAACCAGGAAATCAAAAAAATACATGATAAAATATTATAGTTTACATAGATATTTACTGATATATTATTGTGAAATAAAATTTTTAAATGATTTATAAAGTTTTATTTGATTCTTCTTAAAGTGATAATCAACCCAATGAGGAGAACAAAACAGGGCACAGCTACTTCCATGTCCATTTGGAACTGAATAATTGAATTGGTAATAATAAGGAAACCTGGCTTGGAGGGCTCCAGGAGACTGCATCTAGTAAGAAACAGACATCTTGGTTAGATAGAAGTATGATGTCCATAACACTGAGATTTCTGTTTGCATAGGTCTGTGATGGCCTCATCTCTCAAAGCACCTCAAAAATATTCAGCAATTTCTGATGTCATAAACTGCCTTTCTCTCCCCATCACTGAACAATGAAACATTATGATCGGCTTTGCAAGTTTTGCCTGTAGGTTTTACTAGTGGTCCATCTTATCTTTGTTGTTTACATATTCATATCTTTTCCTTCCTAGCATAATTTGATTTTGATGTGCCTCTGTGTGGTGTGTATATATGTGTGTATACTTATTTTTCTTGGAGTTTGCTGCGTCTCTTAAACCTATAGACTTATAATATGTTTCATCAAATTTGAAATATTTTTAGCCTTGGCTTTGGAATATTTCCTCTTTCTCTGTGGGATTTTAATGAGATGTGTTAACTGCTATTGTCACATAGTTTCCTCACATTGTTAATTTTTTTCTTTCTTCTCTCAATGCTTCAGTTTGTATAATTTCTGTTGCTATGCTTTCAAGTCCAGAGATCTTTTTTTTTTCTTTTTCTTTTTCTCTTTCTTTTCTATTTTTCTTTTTCTTTTTGTAGTATTTCAGGGGTTGAACCCAGGGGCTTGTACATACTTTACAAGTGCTCTACATATGGGCTGCACTGTCAGCTCACTTTTTATTTTTTATCTTGAGACACAGTCTTGCTAAAGTACGTAGGCTGTCTTTGGCCTTGAACTTGCGATCCATCTGCCTAGGCCTCCCAAGTCACTGGGATTATAAATATGGGCCACAGGGCCTAGCTACTTTTGTTTGTTTGTTTGTTTTCCTTCAATGGCTGTTAAGGCCATCCAGTAAAATTTTCATTTCAGATGCTCTTAGATCTTAGAGGTTCTCTTTGGTTCTTTTAAAAATATCTTTTGTTTATTTTTTGAAACAGGGTGTCTACATAGCTCAGGGTGGTCTCAAATGTGGAATCCTGCCTTGGCTGCTCCAGGTCTGAGATTACAGGCAGGCTCATTTTTGTTTTATTTTTTGAAAATATTTATAAAAATTTTAAAAATTCCTTACATATTAACTCCATAATCTCTGCCATTTCTGTGTTTGTTATATTGACTGATTTCTTCCTGATAAGGGGTCATATTTTTCTGCTTCCTCGTATGTCTAGTACATTCTAACTGAATACGAACAGTGTGACCACTATGTTGTTCTGTGTCTAGGTTGTATACTCTTAAAAGCATGTAAAGTGGTTTTATTTATTTATTTATGACAAGCAAATGGGTTACTTTGGATTTTGTTGAGGTTCGCCCACAGTTTATGTTTAGGGTAGAGAACCTAGGAGATCCTAAGGCTGACCCTGTTGTTCCCTCTTTTCAAGATGGTATCCTGTTGCCTGTTGTCTATTGTCTAAAGCTAGCTATTTCATATATTTTATTCAGAATTGTGGTTATGTGGTAGGAAAGCATATTACCATTGCCAGCAGAAATCTGTTTTTTTCTTAGCCTTGCCTCTATGAATTTAATCTTGATATTGACCTATTGTGCATCTCATAAATGTGTGCAATTATTCATGAGTTATAAGGTACATGAACATGTAGGGAAATTAGCTGAAGACTGTATTCATTTGTGGAAAAATAAAGTAAATGTCCTCATAGGGATAAATCACAAACATCACTTCTAGCTAATCCTGTCAAATTTCAATTAAGAACCTAATGTCTACATGAATTATAATTTTCAGGTTCCTCTTTATAATACAAACCCTAATGATGATACTTATATTACATTGTACTTTTAAATAGCTTTCATGTTTATCAGAAAATAACATTCATAAAGCATATTTTTTGAAATGTTGTTAGGTGCCGTCAAGTCTGTATCTCATAGCGACCCTACATACAACAGGTGAAACAGTATTGTTACTGTTTCTTTCCTATTCATAGGGTTTTCAATGGCTGATTGTTTTTTGAGAGTGGGTTGCTGGGTCCTTCTCCCAAGCTTACAGCACTTGGTGTTCCCAGGTGGTCTCCCATCCAGGTACTAACCAGGCCCAATGTTGCTTAGCTTCCAAGATCTGACAGGATTGGATGCCACAGTGCTACAGCTGCAGGCCATTTTTTGAAACAGGAGATAAAAAAGAGTAATAGAAGCATAGACAAATATGGGTAAAAGGTCAGGAAAAACCAAACCTAAAAAGTTTTTTCTTCGATATCTGTGATGAATTTTTGTTGATTCACCTACGCTTTCTTTTATGGCCTACTCTTAGGTGATGACATACATTTCTTTAGAGGAGAAAAGTGAAAAATGGGGCAGAATTATTACTAGAAATTAAAATATTAATAACATTTATAGCTTCATACTTGCAAACTGCTTAAGTGCTGATGTTCCAGGAGTTTCTGGGTCTCCTCCAGCTTAAGCTGGAGCATGTTTTTGTTAGTAGTTGCATCCGTCATGCTGTTTTCCTTCATTTCTTTATCACAGCTGGGGTTGCATGAGGGATGTTTCTGATGCTCTTCATTGTTTTTTGACAATGCTGGAGGCAAAGCAGAACCTACAGCTCTGTGAACCAAATAATTATGGCATATTTAGTATATTTAGTGTATTTATATAAAATTAACTTATTTCTATAAGTATATAAATGACACATTTGTATAATATGTGTGTATGTGTCCAGATAATCACATATAAGGATATTGGAGAAATATATAAATATATTAGAATGGGAATTAAAGCAATCAATACTAGAATAAGAGTGGTTGTGTGACTATAATGCCAATAAATAACACCTTCATGGAGGGATGTCCAATTATTCATGACTGTATTATATCCCACTTTATCACTTGGGATGGGTAGAAGTAATTCCAATAAATATTTAGAGTCTTTCCGTTGTTCCTTAGTTGGAATATTCCTATATGAATAAAACACTTGTTACCTTTTGTTCTGAGTTGATGTCATGGCTAATGGGTATTCCAGTAATTCTGAGAATTGGTTGAAGATTCATGCAGAGAGAGACTATAGAAAGCACTTGTCAGGGCAGACATGAATTTCCTCCCTACTTGAGTAGGTTTGGGAGTGTGGCTCTTACTCAGTGAAGAGTGTACACATTGTTTTCAGTTTGTTTCAAGAATATAGTCAGAAATACAAGTATAGTTTTCAGGCTATAGAAGGGGATTCTCCAATGTAGAGTTTATTTTCAGTGTACCAAAGTACTACCCCCAAATCATCAGGGCTTGGCATCATTCAGCATGTCACACTTCAGTACATATACAAGTGAAAAGCAAAGCGCTAAGGAAGACTCTGTGGGAATGGTTTGGATGGGGATGAGGAGAGCCTGCTGGACTGAGGCCTGGGGTAGGTATCAGCAATCCAGTTAAATGATTCCCAATTCAATGAGAATAAAAATGCTTTGGAAGGTGACACGTGGCCACATGTGACATATACCTATCTCCAATACCCATATATATCTTTATTGGACAGACCAGAATAGTCACGCCAATGATTACTGGATTTCTAGCAATCCCTTCATTTTAGGGAGAGCAAGAAGGAATTTAATATAAGTTCCTGAACAGTGAGGGTGTGTTTCTTTCTCTTCCTTTTACACTTTCCTAGTCTTACATACTCTTTTCCCTGTGGTCACCCTTCCCAAATAAAATAAAGCTAAATCTACAAAATGTCTCATAAACTCAGTTTATTTACCTTGCAAGTTGTCGTCTCTCAACTTTTTCTTCTCTATTCCTTTCTTCTCTATTCCACTTTCGTCTCTTCTCTTCTCTACTTTCTTCCCCCAGTGAGGAGGATTGAAGGGATGGATAGGAACAAAAGGAGATGGGGAGGCAGAAGTAGAGGGAGAGTGAAGCATGGGAGGAAAGGAAGAAGAGATCATAAAGGAAGAAGAAATGGGAGAAACTGGAGAGGAAAAAGCTAAGTAAGCTGGAGGACAAAATGGAGAGAGAGACGAACGCAAAGGAGAAGCAGGAAGAGGAACAGATGGCGCAGGTAAGGATGGAGAAGTGGGAGAAGAAGGTGAAGGAGAGGGGAGGGCCAGTGAGGAGGGTGAAGAAAAGGATGTGGAAGGAGAGGGCGAAGAAGGCGAGGAAAAGGATGGAGCATGACGGGGAGAGGGAGGAGAGCAAGCTGAGGCAGGGGGATGGTCTCCAAGGACCTGGGGTGGATTTGACAGTGCTGTGGCTTGGGGGACAGATTGCTGAACTAACCAAAGAGGATCTGATCTGGCAGGATGTTCAGGTGATGGCATGATATTAGAGAGGGGGGGGACCAGTGGATGAGGGGGACAACTGGTTAGACAGGAAGGTGTCAAGACAGGGGGAGCTTCCAAAGGGGCAACCAGTCGAGCTGGAAGGGAACGGTGAAGAAGTGCAGGCATTAAGGTGACTGGGGCAGAATGCTGTGTGGGAGGGAAATGTTTGGGTCTGAAAGTTTTGTAAAATAACTTGTTCTTTGAGTCGGCATCGGGGACGCCTGGAGAACTCTGGGAGGGCTGAGGTCGGTGGTCAGGTGGGCCACAAGGAATAGGGGCTGGGCAACTAGGGAAAGTGCTTGAAAATCTAGACGTAGCTGGGGCTGGCGGGTGAGGAAGGTACCTGACTGGGTGAGACGGTAATGGTGCTGGTAAAAAGGTCCTCAGGAAAGCAGAGGGGACAGAGGGTAGGGTGTGGGTCTGTCGGCAGGGAGAAGCAGTTGGGTAGCTGGGAAGAATCTGGGAATGGTGGGGTAACACTGGGGCCCATGACGGAGACAGCTGGTCAGGGAAGTGGGGATTAGGTGTGGTGACAGCTGCGCGGGCAGGGATGGATCTGCACAGGTGGAAAAGCATTGGGACAGCCAGGTAGAAGAGCCTCATTAAGACGGTTTTTGTTGTGTAACTTACTGGCCTGCATCTAGGCTTTGCACAGATGTTAACTTTGCTGTTAGGGCCCAGGTATGATCTTCCACTGACCAGCCAGGGTTCTCTCATATGGACTAGTACATGGACACGGCTTATGCAGTTTCCCCCTTTTCATTTTTGATCTTAGAGTATTTTTGGAAGTCTGTTAGTCACACAGGTACAGGAATAGGGGCTGGAAAATCTAGCTTAAAACACTGGCACAAAGGCAAATACAGGTCAAAAAGACAACTGCTCAGCTCTGGCCAGACTTCTTGGGGTAGTGTGTGGTTCAGAATGGAGGAGCTCACCACAAATACATGGATATTGGAGATAGATAGCTCATAATATCACACTTTATTAAGCAGTAAGTAATGTGGTAAAGAATATATCTCCTTTTACTCTACCACTAACAGAAGGGTCAAGCAGATTCACTTTTTGATAAGGAGTTGGCTGTGATGGAAGGCTGACTAGATCTTATATTTTTAATTTTAGTACCTTATTACTATTTGTAAATCATTATTTCCTGAAGCAGTTTCTAGGTCAGCAAGAACATACTCTTAGATTTGTCTTGAGGCTTAAGCATTAAATGCCCTTCACTTTTTAATGTATTTTGCTGTTTTACATTATCAAATCATCAACATCTTACATAATTTTTATTTACCACTAACATTTCCCACATTAGAAGAATCATTCAATCTTGAGTACTGATATACTTTTGCTTCTTTGGAAACCCTGTTTCTCAGTGTTACTTTACTCTTTAGCTCATTTTAGGTAACAGTCCACTGAAAATGTATTTTTAAGATGATAATATTTATATTTATAGCTTAATTATGTTTTCAATAAATATAAATATTTCTAATAACCTAACACCTGATTCTTAATATTCCAATATCTCATATTTGTGTAGCATTTATACTTTACAAAGCACTTTTTGTTTTGCTTTGGGTTTTTTTGGTACTGGGGAGTGGAATCCAAGCACTCTACCACTGACCAACACACCCAGCCCATATTTTACTTTTTATTTTGAGACAGAGTTTCGTTAAGTTATACAGGCTGCCTCTGGCCTCTAACTTGCAATCCTCCTGCCTCTG
The DNA here is from genome assembly GCA_007922755.1 of Pedetes capensis. Classification (NCBI taxonomy): domain Eukaryota; kingdom Metazoa; phylum Chordata; class Mammalia; order Rodentia; family Pedetidae; genus Pedetes; species Pedetes capensis. The sequence continues at coordinate 59,182 of VMDO01005544.1, read as the reverse complement.
CCTCCCAAATTGCTGCAATCACAGGTATGTACTCAGCTTGCAAAGCACCTTTATATACATGAGTTAATACTGTTAGCTATTTGTGGAGAGAAGTCCAACTTTTTATCGAGTAAACCATAGCATTCTCTCTATAAGATTGTATATATTTGCTGTTTTCCAAATATGTAACACTTACATGATATATACATTTATATATATACACACGGATACACTATTCCTTCTCTCTGAAGTTCCCGCCCAGTGTTTGTCTCTGATGAATATCCTCCTCCTCTGCTAAACTTTAGGCCAAGTACTGTCCTCTGAGAAGTGTTTACTTATGTCCATGGTATTCCTCCATTACGAATTTAATACTTTGAACATGCACAGCACTGAACAAAGCACTACACAGAGCGTCTGTGGGTATCAGATTTAGCCACTGTTCGCTGCACTATTACAAGCTGTATTAGGGAAACAAACTGGAACTGGAACTGGAACTGGAAGGTGCCTTCCAGTCATCTCCGACTCATAGCCACCCTCATAGGGTTTTCAGTGGCTGATTGTTTCGGGATTGCCTTGGGAGTGGATTGCCACATCCTTCTCCCGTTTTTGCAGTGCTGGGAAATTGAACCTGGGACCTCAGAGACTGCAGAGTGGCGTTCTACCAACTGAGCCAAATCCCAGCCCCACAAAAAGTATACATAAAAACTAAGCACCAGTGTATGCAATCATAACTTTCAAATCCATTGCTCTAGTTTTGTCCTCTCATCTGACCTTAGGCCAAATTCTTTTTACATAGTTCCACTTGAATATGTATCCTCTCGATTCAGAAGGCTCAAATGAGACCTTATAAAGCCATCAAATGCTCTAAACAAGACTTAAAAATTTAGCTTTTCAGCTTTTTTTCTTTTTCATTTCTTTATCCTATCATATACCAAACTCATAATTCTTCTTTTTGTAAAGTATCTTTTCCTCCTCTCTTTTTTTCTTACTCCACTCCTATTCTTCTAACATGAATCCTTCTAAGTGCACTGATGGACACCTCCCGATCTTCCTGCTCCAATTCTCTCTACACTACTTTTTATATTTGAATTTGATTAAATTTTAAATTTTTTATTTCCTATGTCATTTCTCTGCATTGTAGAAATGCATTATTTTCATTCTTTCTTCTCTCTCACACTCCTCCAACCACACAGAATTATTTGTTTATTTTTGCAGTGTGGGGGATAAAACCCAGGATCTCATGTATGCCAGACCAGCATTTTATTACTGAGCTACATCCCTAGCCTTATCTTTTTCTTCTTTATGTGATCTGTCCTTCATTATAAACCCTTCTATATAATGAAGGGTTTGTCATTTGGATTATTCCAATAATTTCCTCCGGTCTTCTTGTCCCCAAATTCTATCTACTCTATTCCTTGACATTCATACCATTTGTCCTTCTAAAATAATAAAGATGATATCATTCCCTGCTTAAAAATCTACACTGGCTCTGCACCAGTTACAGGAGAGACTTCAAACTTCTTAGCTAGACATACAGATTCTCAAACCTGATTTCAATTTACTTTCAAGATTATTTTCTGGCCTACTAGGAACACATCGTCTGGTCCTGCCACTCTGAACAAGTTCTCTTTCCTGAGAGGTCTGTGCCATTTACAATACTCTAATCTACACAGCCTAAACCAATCCACACTTTTTATTAGACAATTCTTATTCATCTTGTAAGACTGTTTTTCAATTTTGTACTACTTTTATCATTTTGTTAACACTTCTGTAATAGCCCCATTACTCAGTATTATATGTGAGTTATTATCTTTATTTATTTATTTTTTTGAGATAGGCTCATGACCTTTCTGCCTCTGTCTCTGAGGATTACAGATGTGTGCCAGCATGGCCAGCTACATGTGAATTACACCATAGCTACTATTACATGGGATTATAATATAATCATAAACCCTTCTTGGGCAGAGGACTATATGTAGTTCACATGTACAATCCATGCTGATTGATGTCTTGGACATTTTTTTATCCTGTTCTACCTTTCTAAACTGCAATCATCATGCTGATATCCATATTTAAATGTGACGCAATCTCTTCTTTTTTTAAGGAAAAGGCCATATCTTGTCCTTACATCTCCTCTGGTTATTGTCCTATCATTCTCTTACTTCCACAAGTAAGCTATAGTTATCTTTCTTTCTCTCCATTTCTTATTGACATATTACAATCTATTTTCTGCCCTACCCTTCTGAAATGGCCATCAAAAGTTGCTGTGAATACAATGGACACAAGGCTTCTATCTGAATGTTTTCATGTTGCTCCTCCACGTTCATTTTCTATACCCTCCCACTTGATTTTGCACTCCACACAGGATGAATAACTTGCTGTTAGATGTGTGGCTGAAATTGGCCAATGGAAGGCATGGGCAGGAGGGTGGCAGAAGAAAGAAGCCTGTGATTATTCTGGTTTGGTAGCAGTGGCCACATTCCTCAGCCTGGGTCCACAGGTCCCCTCCAGGAGCCCTCTGCTACAGCTAGAGCTCCTTCCCGTTCAGGCCAGTGTTGGTAATACTGACTCTGCTGTCAGTTCTGGGGAGCTTCATCCTTTGTTGGCTTCCTAGTCCTTTTATTAAATACGTCATCCCTTTCTATTCATTCATTTATTTGTTTGCTTATTTATTTATTTACTTACTTATTTTTGTGGCCCTGAGGGGTTGAGCCCTGGGTCTCATGCATACTTTGCAAGCTCTCTACCACCAAGCTGCACCTCCAGCCCATTTTTTACTTTTTGAGTCAGGGTTTTGCTAAGCTTCGCAGGCTGCCTCTGGCCTTGAACTTGAAATCCTCTTACCTCTGCCACCCAGGTTGCTGGGATTACAGGCTTGCACTACTACGCTCAGCATTCAGTCATCCTTTTTAAATGTGCCTTCTGTTTCCTGCCAGGATCCTCACTGATATGACTTTTTGTGTTACTAATTCACTCATTCCTTAGAAGCCATTTGATCTCCGTAAACTATTTTTTTCCATGAAACTCAACTCTTCCTTGGTATCCATGACACCACCCTTTCCTAGTTCTATCTATATCAATAACTCTTGTCTTTCTGTTTGCAGGATTCCCTTCTTTTATACTTCTTTCACTGCTGTTCTCCAGTGTTCATCATAGGCCATATTTTCCATGGTTGACCATATTCATTGCCCTGGCTTTGAATACCTTTAGCCTAGATCTTTCCCTTGAACTCTAGATCATTTGATTTCTACATTTATTGAAATAGCTTCATCTTTTAGTCCATTTTCTATAACTTTCTGTAATGGATTAGAATGATATGCTTTAAAAGTCTGATGTTTTTCCAGCACTGGGGATCAGACCCACAGCCTCATATGTGCAAGACAAGTGCTGAACCACTGAGTTATATACTCATGGCCCCTATGCTTTTTAAAGCACTATTTCACTGATCCCTTGGATTATACACTAGAGATTATATTTTACAATAGTATAGTTCATATTTTCTAACAATGTAAAAATCTAGCTCTATGCATGAAGTGAAATTAATAAATCTTCAGAATGAATAAGTGGAAATTGCGGAATGTCAGAGGTGGCTGCTTGGTCTATCCTATTGCTTTTAGATGATTCACTCAAACAACTCTGAAGAGTAACCAGGAGATGCTGTTATCTTTTCAAAATGTTCACAAAACATTTTCAGTGAGGAAAACCCCATTTCTACCATAAAGCTACTTGCTTTAACTAAATTTATCACTATACTTCAAAAACAACTTCATCTTTTCAGTAAAGATAAATAATAACCAATGTTAATGTAGCATGGCAGTTTTGATGATAGTTTCCACAGAGAAATTATTCAATGTAGGTAGTATTTGTAGTATCAAAGATTTTATTTTTGACTCAATTATTTTAGCAATTTACATTCTACTAGACCTCAATTTAATCTGTGAAAATAAAACAACAAACTCTAAAACAAGGACAAAGGGTAGCTGATGAAAAGGCCTACAAATTCAACAACTAGAAAGCTAGATAATTATTGTACGAGTAATTATACATGATAATAAAACATTACTTACCTCCAGTTTATTGTTTGTCTGTGGGAAAAGGGAAGATTTACGTCTGATTTTAAGTTGGAGTCCTGAATTTGTTTGAGGGCCTCTTCTAATGGAGGAACTGGTTTTTGAAAAACTAATGGGATGATAAAGAAAGATCAAACAGACCATTCTATCTTCAATGGTCTCTTCATGTACAATTTAATCAGCCAGTAGTAAAATATTACTTTAAAATGCTTGCAAAAAGAAAATACATTTACAATAGCATACAATTGAAAATTCTGACATTTTTGCAAAGAGAAACTGCTACTTTGAAATTTTCATCAATTTTAAGAATATTTTTCTGGAAAAAAGAAACTTTGAGAAGTGTCCAGTCTCTTTATTCTTGCATGCAAGCCCCTCTATAATTGATCTCATAGTCCCATAAAATCCTAGTAAAATTTATAAATATTTCTATAAATAAAAAGGAAAAAGTAACATTTGTGTAATTACTGTTATAGATCTTATTATTCAGATGAACTCAAGGCCTCACACATACTTTGCAAGCACTCTACCACTGAGCTGCATCACCCAACCCCTTTATTACTTTTTATCTTGAGACAGTCTCACTAAATTACACAGGCTGCCTCTGGCCTCGAACCTTCAATCCTCCTGGCTACAGATAGGTAATTGTGCTAGATTACAGTCTAAGACTTGCCTTGCTTAAACTTTGTCACTATTGTCCATCAAAACTCTCCTGGGTTCCTGAGTATTCAACTTTGTTTCCCTTACTTCTTTCTAAATATTCTCTTCACTTTGTTTTTCAAGTTGAAACATAGCTGTCTTTTAAAAACACTGCTTCTCCTGTAGCCCTCTCACCTGGAGACATTACTTTGCTTTTGTTGTACACTATAAGTAAGATAAGGCCTGAAGGCAGGGTAGGTAACTTTCTAGTTCTAACACTCCATTGATACCTCCAAACTTTTTCCTCTGTTCTCCTTTAAAACACCCAAACGTCAAGACACTTTTCTACTCTTCTGGTGTCTATAATTTAACTTAAAATGTTTACACAGAATTGGTGTATTATTTCATGAAGATTAGTTCACATGTGAACTCCAGACACAATCCATTTCCTTAGTCAGCTGCCACAGTATGCTGGTGAAGAATGCACAGCTAGGGAATGGTCTGCTGATGGTCTAATCATAATGGACCCATAGTCTTGCTGGTGGTGGTTTTGTTTGTTTGTTTTTGTGGTGCTACCCAGCATCTTGTGCATGCTAGGCAAGTCCTTTACTACTGAGCAACACTTTAGCCCAGGATCAGTACTCTTGAAGCTGCTAGCACCAAGCTTTCAATATTACCTTAGTTCATTTAGGCGTTTCTAACAAATACTTTAGACTGCGTCACTTATTAAATAGCAGAAACTTATTTCTCACAGTCCTGAAGGCTAAGTCCAAGATCAAGGAGCACGTGAAGTCTGGTGAGGGTCCATTTTCACAGACAAGGTACCTTCTTGCTGTGTCCTCACCTTGTATAAGAGGCTGGCCAGCTCTCAGTGGTCTCTTTCATAAGAGCAATAATCCTGATCATGAGGCATTCATTTCTATGGCACACCACTCTGGACACAGCCAATCTCCTCTGACCTCAGAAGCTAAGCAGGTCAGGCCTGGTTAGTACTTGGATGAGGGATTCATGATCTAATACTATGTTAAAGGTTCCTCTTCCTGTATCCTCACTGTGGAGGTTAGAATTTTAACATATGAACACACCTCCCATAGCAAATCTTGACTGTTTTTCTAATTAGCATATTCAGTGTCCAGTGTGGGACTTTACTGTTGAAATTAATAGCCTGTTAAATAGCCCAATGTTAAAAACAGGCTTTCCTTGTTGAAATTAAAAATATTTAGGATAAATGGACTTTTAAAAACATATTTGAATTGTGCTCTACCCTAGCATGAGCAGAGCGCAAGAATCCAGGAACATCTATACTCTTTACCCTAGAGATGGATTTGAAGCTTGATCGCTAACCAGTCTTGGGTCCAGCCATTAATACAGGAAATTTTCTGATGGTCCAATGCCAGAAGGCATGGAATTCTGTCTCTGGGAAGTAGTTGTGTATGCCTTAGTGGTCCTTTTGTGCAAGGTGTAGTCAGAAGACCTAAAAGGACAGAGATCTGAGACTTTCTTGAGCTTATTAAATCAAATGGATTTTTTGTGTCTGTTTCGCTAACAGATATGTAATTGTGCTAGATTACAGTCTAAGACTTGCCTTGATTAAATTTTGTCACTATTGTCCATCAAAACTTAAAAGTTGTGTATGACAAAATTAACTTAGGTCAATTCATAACTACCCACTGATGCTTCTTGTTGCTGTTGCCTAATGAACTAGCTCTTGTTCACTGATGATAATGTGAGCTTATATTTTTTGAGGACTTATTATGTATTAGGGGGGTTATTATTTCATTTAATCTATTAGATTCAATCCACCCAATTCTTTTACTCTATTGTTTTTATTCCAGCCTCTGTATGACCTCATTGAAACTCCCATCCAATTGCCCTTCTTTTTAGCAAAGAGAAGAGTCAGATATGAATACCTGGTAATTCTTTGTTCTAACCCTGTTAATTTAAGAACAAGTGAAACTGAGAGACAACTAAACAGTTGTCTTTAAAAGTTTTGTTTTTGCTCTTCATTCAATTTTCTTAATTTTTTTCCTGTTGGGTATTTTTAAACTTTAAATTATGAAAAATTTCAAGCATATACATCAAGTGGGGAAAAATAACATAATGAACTCTTATGTCTCCATCAACCATCTTCAACAATTTAAAAATATTAGTATATTGTAGAGTTAATACATTCATATGGTTCAAAAATAAAAAGAACCTTGGATATTTATATTTACACGAAGTGTTGTTGTTGTTAGGTGCCATCGAGATGGTGTCCGACTCATAGTGACTCTACCATACAACAGGTGAAACACTATCATCTGTGCTTCTCTGCTATTCATAGGGTTTTCAATGGCTGATTGTTTTTTGGGAGTGGGTTGCCGGGTCCATCTCCCAAGCCTACAGCACCTGGTGTTCCCAAGTGGTCTCCCATCCAAGGACTAACTAGGCCCGACCCTGCTTAGCTTCTGAGATCTGACAGGATCAGATTCCATGGTGGTATCACTGGAGGCTACATGAAATGTAGTGATACACTTATATTTTATTCACATACACAAGATGCACATTTGGTAGTCTGTTATCACTGGTCATTTGTGCTTTCCTCAACTGCTTCTATATGCAAATACATGGATTTCCCTTTTCTTATGCAGAAGACAAATTATGTTCTGTTTTGGACTTTGTACACACCAATATGTCCCAGAGACATTATGCCCTGGGACAGATGTTTATGAGGGTTGAAGGCTTATATAATTTGAGGCCCTCATTAAGAATGATGCCTAATTACCAATGCAAAATTAGACAGAAGTTATAAGAGTGATGGATTCTGAAATTTAAACCTCATTATTTTCATGGTGAATCTATCTTTGCTGAAGCTCTTTCCAAATTTACCCCCAGTTTCCTCATTTTAATGGTTGTATAATATTCCACTGTGGGGATTTAAATGTTTGTTTATGCTGAAACTCCTAACCCTTTGTACCTAGACCCCTGGGAAGTTAGCACCCTCTCTGGGTCAAACAATGCTCATAAGAGGTGACTACTTTGAAGCATTTAACACAAATGACCACATTCTCTTTCTTCAAGCTACCTTCTCTTTTGTCTTCTTCTACATTATTTTGTTTGCTTTTGTTTTGTCTCTTGCCTTTTTTTTTTTTTCCAATAATTGTCAGGAGTAAGACCCAGAGCCTTGTGCATGCTAGGCAAGTGCTCTACCACTGAGTTGCATCTCCAGCTCCTTTTTAATTTTTTATTTTGAGACAGGGTTCTTGCTAAGTTGTGCAGAGTGCCTCTGGCCTCAAGCTTGTGATTCTCCTGTCTCAGCCTCCCAAGTCACCGGGATTACAGGTGTGCACCACAGAGCCCTACTCTCTCCTGCCTTCTTGATAACCACTTCTCAAAATCCCCTTTTAGTTCTTCTTGCTCTACCTATTGTAAATGCTAGTATGTTTAAAGTTCTATCTTAGGCTCTATCAGTAATCTGTGGTCTATAACAAGTTGTTTAGCTTATCTTTCTCATTACTTCACTCATCAACTATAGATCTATTCATTAGTGACTCTACATCTATATTTCTAATTGGCGATTTGTTCTCTCCATTTAAATGAGGTATGAGTAGCTCAAAAGCAATGCATATGAAACTTAATAAATGGATCCTGGTTATGGTGGTGCATGCCTGTAATCCCAGCGACTCGGGAGGCAGAGGCAGGAGGATCACAAGTTCGAGGCTAGAGGTAGCTTGCCTAACTTACTAACACCTTGTCTCAATTTAAAAAGTGGAAAGGGGGCTAAGGGTGCAGTTCAGTGGCAGAGCACTTGCAAATCATGTGCAAGGCCCTGAGTTCAGTCTCCTAGTACCGCAGAAACAAACATACATACAGCCCCCTAACCCCCCAAAAAATCTTCATAAATGACATTCCATATCTATAACCTGATTCTCCTTTTTTATGCACAGTTGATTAATATTATCACCCACCAAAATAATTCATTTAAAAAGTATGCACTCAGTGCTTGGTTGAAGCTGTTGGTTCTGGAGGTACTGTTTTCCCCTCGTCTTTTTTCTGCCACATTCAGTAATTCTATGATACAATTTGTGAATATATAACCTCTTATCCTGACATCCAGCATGTTGCTTTAACACATAGGAGCTCCACATCTCTTACTATCATGACGCAAAGAGTCTACTAGTCTACTAACTTCAGTGTCTCCACTTCAATCCACAGTTCACATCGTCAGCCCCTACTATCTATCCATTGTGATGGCTAATCTTGATGGCAACTTGATTAGATTGAGAAGTGCCTGCTGATTAGTGAGGCACATTCCAGGTGTATCAGCCAGGGCACTCACAGAGACAATTAACTAAGGCAGGAAGAGCTGCCCTGAACATGGGCGGCACAATCTGCTAGGCCAGGGGCCCAGATGGAATAAAAGGGGGAAGAGGAGAAAGCCAGAGCACAAGCATTTTCTCTGTCTGCTTCGTGGGCACCAAGATGTGAGCTGCTCTGGTCTGCCATACCCTCTCTACCACGATGGACTGAAACCTCTGAAAACATGAGCAAAGAAATACTTCCTCCCTTAAGTTGATTATAAAAAGTATTTTGCCACACTGACTCAAAAGTAACTAGCATATCCATTTGCCCTTTTTTTCTTAGTAACAGACCCTGTGTTGTTAGAAGTGGCAACAAACTGAACTCTTCAGCCACACAAATGGAGTTGGCAATTAGATAAAAACAGAGAGATGAGGGCTTCCAGGAAAATTTCAAGGAAGTTCAGAGGTATATCTTTTTTATCTTTTCCTCTTTTTCATGTCTAGAACACTGATATGATGGCTGGAGCTCTAGCTGCAACCATGAGACCATGAGAGTAAAGATAAAAACCATATACAGAAGGTGGCTGAGCTGAGAGAGAGCAGGACTCTGGTTCCCCACTGAAACTGTACAACCATGAAGCCGATTCTTGACCACCAACCTCACGGCTTCATTTCTATGACAGAAAAACAAACTCCTGTCATGACTGAGCTTCCCTTATTTTGGGCAGTGTTACTAGTTGCCCTTATTTAAAGTAAGGTCCCTGACTGACAAAGCAGTGGCTTGCTTTCCAGTTACAAAATTGTATTTTGCATAATGACAAACTTTCCAACATAGCATATGAAGCTCTTCAGGAATTGGCTCCAGCTTATTACTCTTGATCTCAAATCCATGTTCTTGCCTTTTTTCTCCAACTTATGCTTCAGATACATTGAAATACATAATTTATTTGCACAAGCTGTTCCATCTGTGAGAGATGTCTTTTTATTTTCTCTTTGCCTGGCATAATGGGTCTACCTATTCTTACTCTTTACAAAGCACTGGTATATTGTTAATTTTGTATTACTATTTAAGGCTTAAAAATGTAGATGTGATACCAAGGAACTGATCAAAATCATATTTAAATTCTTAACTGGCCTGAGTCTTAGACTGTTGCATTATATTATTTTGTAGAATTTCTTTTTGGTTTTCTAGTCTCTCTAATAAGAATTTGAACCAAACTGTGAATAAAATGCCAGAATCAATGTGACATTAATTGACTGAACCCAAATGCTAAATTTTCTTTGATGAGTAACTTACTAAATCAATTTTAAAGAGACAAAACACTGTAAGCCAGTTTGAAGTTGAATCAAACTAGTGAGCCAAGAGAATTTACTAATAGAGCCAATAAAATACTCCCCAGATTAAACTTAAATCAAATTACTATTTTGTGTTTAGTTAAGGTCTTATTTACTCAAAAAAGCACACTGGTCTTTTGAGTTTCAGTTTCTACTTTGTTTCTTCACTTATCATACTACCACTTATTCAACTCAAATATGATTATAACTTCTAATTTTTGTTCTCATGTTGTTCTATAAATTAAAGTACCTGCTCTCCTCCTCTGTGAAAGAGGGATATGAGCGCGCTGGAATTTTTCAGTAACTTCTTCAAACTTCTGTTTTCTTTGTTGAAGTATTTGTTCTCTGATCTGATGCTCTCTTTCTTCTTGTTCTTTTCGTTTCTCTTCAAAAGCTCTATATTTAAAACACAAAGTAAATAGCAGACAATAAGTTTTAAAAAACTCAATATAAGAAATAGTTTCAAAACAATGCCATTTATTATACAATAGTGTTTCCATATTTTAAAATTTTTCTGAGAACCAATAAATTTCAGATTTTTAAAAAACATGCTGGAATAAGAATTTAAATATATTTGTAAATGGTAATGTCAGAACCTCATTCAGATCTTTTGCAACTAAAGGATGGCTTTGTAATGAGCCCCTTTCTGGCAGGCCTGAATATCTGTTCCCACCTCCCAAGCCCTACTGTGGAAAAATCCTCTTCTGTGAGTTATGCTATTTCTGGTAACACAAAAAACTAATTCATTGGTGAAAGCAAAGGCCTTTTAAACTGTGGGTAAAGTTAAGGAAACACTGTATATTTCTCTTTTTCTTTTAGATCAAAAATTTATAACTAGATGTTAAATCTGAACTTACTAAAAATCCAGATAATTTACACAGAAGTGTTGATTCCAGCTTCTTTCATAAATTTGGGAGAATTGGCAACTTTGAACTCTTCTTCAGATGTGGCTACAAAATCCTACTCTATAATCCCTATTTTTCTTAACTTTCCTGTTTCATTTATTTCTGATTGTCCCAAGGCAGTTGAGTTTATGCTCTCTAGTTTAAGTTGTATCATCTCAAAAAATCAGTTTTGTCCTTGGAAAATGTGTGTGCGTGTGTGCACGTGTGCACTTGTGTGTGTGTATTATTCAATAATTATTTGATAGAAAACTAGAAAAATAAAAAGAGTCTGCAATTTAATGGTAGAGAGAAGCCTCCAAAGGGACTTCCTTGAAATGCATAAAGCTGAGGAATGGGTGAAGAATTCTTTGAAGAGTCTTAGTTTTAGGTTACTATTAATCATTATTGTAAAGACCTTCCCTCTCTGGATCATTAAGTCTAAATAACTCATATTTGTTGTTGTTGTTGTTAGGTGCCATCGAGTCGGTATCTGACTCATAGCGACCCTCATAGGGTTTTCAATGACTGTTTCGGGATTGCCTTGGGAGTGGATTGCCAGACCCTTCTCCCATTTTTACGGTGTGGGAATTGAACTCAGGACCTCAGAGACTGCAGCACAGCGCTCTACCAACTGAGCTAAATCCCAGCCCCAACTCATATTTAGGAAACTGTATTTCTGGATGATAGTGCTTTTGAAAACTTTTCAATTTTCAACTTTAAATTCTGATCCTCTGGTAGGTATGAGGTTGTGGTATAGTACCACAGGTAATGAAGAAGATTTTTACCCCCTAAAAAAATCTCCTTCAAGAATCATCCCAGGTAAAGACAAGGAGCTGCTTTCACTGCTTGTTCCAACATTGTAATAGAAGTGCTAGAGCAATTAGGCATGAAAAAGAAATAAAAGACATCATTAGCCATCAGAGAAATGCAAATCAAAGCTACAATGGGATTTTATCTCTCTCCATTTAGAAAACAAAGCAAACAAAAACAAAAACAAAAACAAACTGGCCCTCCAAGCCCAAATACTGGGAAGAATGTGGAGAAAAAGGAATACTCATATACTGTTGGTGGGGATGTAAATTAGTGCAGCCACTATGGAGAACAGGATAGAGGTTCCTCAAAACATTAAAAATAGATCTACCATATTATCCAGTTATCCCACTCCTGGCTACATATACAAGGGAAATGAAGTCAGAACACAAAACAAACACCTGAATAGTCATGTTTATTGAGGCACTATTCACAATAGCTAAGATACAGAATCAGCCTAGGTGTCTACCATTCGGCCATAAAGAAGAATAAAACCCTGTCATTTTCAGGAAAATGGATGGAATTGGAGATCATGTTGAACAAAATAAGCCAGGTACAGAAGGCCAAGTATTACATGTTTTCTTTCATATATGGAAACAAACAAAAGCCCCTGAAAGCCGAAGAGGAATTACTAGGGAAGGGGCCTCCCCTTCCCCTGGGGCAGGCAAGTGGGATGGAAGAGTAGATGGATATGACCAACACAAGACGTGCACATGTATAAAAATATCACAGCAAAGCCAATAACATGTAGAAAAACTGGATCACTCTACATTGCTATTACAGGTGAGCCACTCCGAAGTCACTGCAAGTTTCTTAAAACACTGAATGTACAACTGCCATATATGGAATATGATTCAGCAATTGTATTCCTGGCCACTTATCCCAGAGAAATAAAAATTCATGTTCATAAGAGAGGGTAATGGGAGTGAGCATAATTAAAGTACATGACATATATGTATGAAAATCTTGCAAAGAAAACTATTACTTTGTACAATTAATATGTTGTTGTTGTTGTTGTTAGGTGCTGTTGAGTCGGTATCCGACTCATAGCGACCCTCATAGGGTTTTCAATGGCTGACTGTTTCGGGATTGCCTTGGGAGTGGACTGCCAGGCCCTTCTCCCATTTTTGCGGTGCTGGGAATTGAACTCGGGACCTCAGAGACTGCAGCGCAGTGCTCTACCAACTGAGCTAAATCCCAGCCCCGAGGGAACTGAGGTGGCTATGAAAGGGCAGCAGGAGGGATGGATCCTTGTAGTGATGGAAATGTTCTACATCTTGACCATGTAAATTCTATTATCCTGGTTGTTACATTCCACTGTAACTTTTCAAGATGTCACCACTGCGGGAACTGGGTAAAGAATATATGGAATCTGTCTGTATTATTTGTTTTACAACTGCCTGTGAATCTAGAATTATCTCAAAATAAAGAGCTTGATTTTTTTTTTAAAGAAATTACAGTTAGCAGTAAAGGTGAAGATAGAAAATCTTTGATAAAAGAATTCACCAGTATTACCTATCAGAAGCTACTTACTGTAAACTAAATAAAGCTTAACAAGTCAAAGACATTATAGTAATATAACAGTAGAATACTTAATGCTCATAATGATCCTGGGGCATGAAGAAAAGATCAAATCACATTTATTGTAATCTGTGTAAAAGATCACAAAAATGTACATTATATTTTAGAAAGATTTACACTAAAATTAGTTTTTGTAGTCTGTAAGTATTCCATTTCTCACAATTCCCTTGACTTCCATTGACCTTACCTATTAAATCCATGCTCATTTCCATACCCATTCACTTGCCTAAATCATTATAACAGCTTTCTACTGTTCTTTTGCCTCCAGCTTGTGTGTTCAGTTCATCTTCTTTTAGTATAATAAGCTAAAATATAAATGTGACCATGATGTTTCTCTGATTTTACTTCTTCAGTAGCATTTCAGGATAATTTATTTAGAATCTATCTCAGGATAAATAATTTCTTTAGGCTGGCACAAGTTATTTCCTGAAATGTCTTCTACCAACTCTATAGCTTCTTTTCCTGATATTCTTCTATACTGTCCCATACATCAGCCACAGATGACTTCTGTCTTACAACATTAAGCTTTCCATGTACTGTTCTCTCTGCATAAAACATTTTCCTCTTCATATCCCCTGGCTGATGCACGGCTAACTAATTAAGACTTTATTTTTCTAAGAATTCTTCTTTGTCCTGTAGTCTATGAGATGTGCTTCCATAATGCCGTGTGGGTGACTTGCAGTATTTCTTGCACAGCATTGTCATCTTTTATTACTTTTCTATTAATAATTTGAGGATAGGAATCATGCCTTTTATTTTTTATCTTCCAGAATATATTCTTGGAACTTCCTAGTAAACAGTAGTTGAGTTTATAAACAACTATCTTCCATGAAAACATTTAAAAAAGTCAAGGATAATGTCAAAATATCTTAATTTTCTTAAACATAAGTGCTAAGTATGAACATTTAAACCTCTTGATCTTTAAACTTGTTTAAATCTATTTCTGCATATTTTTATGTTATATCTATATGCAGAGGGTCAATAAATATGACTGATTGTTTAAAGTATAATTCCCTCTTGTTTATTCTACAAATACTCTTTTCCTGCTTTATGGGAAACTCCAAACTCCATCATTCTCTTAAATGGATAATGTACCCACCATACTTTATGTTCAATGTGATCAATTTCATTGGTTCTATAGCTATTTTTTCAGCTTTTAGGATCTTTTTTTATTATAGATTTTAGCAACCCCTCCAACAGGTTTTTTCTTTATTTGTTAATTGGCAGTCTTTCCTCTTCTTTGGGCAGATTTTCCAGTTTGGTCCTTGTCTTTATTATTCTGCTAGTTGGTTACATAGCATTACGTCTCATCATCTGAACTTTTAAGTCAACATGCTTACATTATAGTGTTTTAAAATTACTTGAAGTCTCCATTTGGGCTCCTTACTTCTTAAAAATTTGTTTCAATTTGTTTTCTTCATGAGGTTGTATCACATCAGATTATCGCCACTTCCTAATGTTTAGAAGTGCCTACAGCAGTAGCACTGTGGCATCTGACCCCGTCAGATCTTGGAAGCTAAGCAGGGTTGGGCCTGGTTAGTCCTTGGATGGGAGACTGCCTGGGAACACCAGGTGCTATAGGCTTGGGAGAAGGACCCGGCAACCCACTCCCCAAAATCAGTCTGCCATTGAAAGCCCTATCAATAGCAGAAGCACTGATAATAGTGTTTTGCCAGTTCTAAGTAGGGTAGCTATGAGAATGAGGGTGGCACATATAGGAAAATTATGTAAGGTGAATAAATCAAAATCAAATCACCTTCCATTAGAATTTAAATAATAATTGCTAATCTTTTAATTCATCATGAAATGATACAAAAACCAAACAACATTTTATAATCATTTTAAAAGTGTATATGACCTAAGTCATGATGATACTTTATAAACACTGATCAAGATTCATGAAGCTTTGTAAAATTTATTATACTTTAGGCAGAAAAACAATAATAAATTTTACAAAGTCATGTGAATATCAATCAGTATTTTATTTTATATTTTTGCAGTACTGGGGGTTGAACCCAGGGCCTTGCGCTTGCATGCTTTGCAAGTGCTGAACCACTGAGCTGCACCCCCCGCCCATTTTTTTACTTTGTGAGACAGGGTCTCGCTAAGTTATGCAGACTGCCTCTGGTCTCAAACTTGTGATCAGTATTTTATAAAGCAGTATCATGACTTAGGTTTATATAGTGCTAAAAGAAGAGAAAGCATTAACTTATATTGAATTTGAATTGCTACATTTCTGAATAAAATATAGTTACTTACTTTTTTCTCCGGTTTGACTCCACAAAATATTTCCGTGCTTGATTTCGACATATTTTTTGTTGCTGCAGTAATATTTGGCGCTCTTCTTCTAAATTTTTCTCTATATGGATTTTCATATCTCTAATGATAGCATTAAGTTAAGAACAACACTTTACATCTATTGTAGGTGTCAGGACTATCTGACATAATTATAGCCTCATGCTAATGACATAATGATGTTTTTGTGGAACAAATAGTATGTGTACACATTAGTGTTAGTATATGACATGTAGATGTTTTACATAAAAAATTCTGGCTTGGTATTAGAATTTAAGGTATTTCTCACTTCTCTGAGGGGAAAATAAATTACTTTTTAATTAAGTCATGAGCTCAGATCAGGAGACTGCATATTTTCATATATTATACAGATATTTGAGTACTTACTAAAAATTTGCCTTCTTAGGCATGTATATAGGAAATGAGAGGTTATATTTCACTAATGGAAAGTAAAAAAATTAAATATTTCAATAGCTCTTTTACTCTATAGCATGAAATTCATATTCAAATATTTAAAAATGAAGCAGCAATATAATTAGAATGTTTGGAAATGTGGTTTAGTTGTTTACTTAGTGATTTACTTGTTAGGTGCCATTGAGTCAGTGTCTGGCCCATAGCGACCCTGTGTGCAATAGACAAAACCCTATTGTCAGTGCTTCTCTGCTATTCATAGGGTTTTCAATGGTAGATTGATTTTTGGGAGTGGATTTCCAGGTCCTTCTCCCAAGCCTCCAGCACCTGGTGTTCCCAGGTGGTCTCCCATCCAAGTACTAACCAGGCCCGACCTTGGTTAGCTTCCCAGATCTGACGGTATTGGATGTCACAGTGGTAAGGCTGCAGGCTTCAATTAGGTTTAAAATATGTTCCCCATCACAAATAATGATGCATCATAGAACTTATTTTCTTGCCAAATCTATTAAGGCTAGCTTGATTTTATTTCTCCTTCTCTGCACCCTTTGGCACTGCCTTGGCCCAGACCATCCAAATCTCCTGCCTGGACCACCTCAGTACTCCCGCAACACATCTCATACTCCTAAACTAACCATCCTCCATTTGCACCTCCACAAAGCTAGCAGAATACAAATCCCATTTGCTCATTTTTTTTGTCGTTCTCCAAAAGCTCCCTATCACCTTCATGATAAATCTTAAGTTCTTGGACTTCTACATAAAGCACTCTAAAATCTTGTCTGTTCTTTTCAATTTTATTTCTCAACATTTCTGTATATGAACCCCATGCCTAGATATCTAGATAATTAACAGAACAGGCTGTGACACATTATACTATTATCTTTTGGCACATGCTTTGCTAACTTTACTCATCTTTTTTTTCTTTTCCTTTTTTTTTTTTTTTTTGCGGTACTGGGGGTTGAACCCAGGCCCTTGCACTTGCATGCTTTGCAAGTGCTGGACCACTGAGCTGCACCCCAAGCCCATTTTTTTTTCACTTTTTTGAGACAGAGTCTCTCTAAGTTACACAGACTGCCCCTGGTCTCCGACTTGCAATTCTCCTGCCTTTGCCTCCCAAGCCACTGGGATGACAGGCATGCACCACCGTGCCAGGCTACTTTACTCATCCTGTTAGGCCACTTTAAGGAGTTCATGACTCTGTGAAGCCTTGTCTATCCTCCACCAGGTGACCTGAGGATTTTCACGAGTAGGTTACATGTGTCTTCTCTGCATTTTTGTAACTCTTAATGCCTGGCACAGTTCTTATTACAGAGTAATGGCTTAATAAAAGCTTGCTAAAGGATTTTACTCATGCCATGGTATTTTCAGTGGCATCATATGGTTGTGAAAGCTGGACATTGAACAAGAGAGACAGAAAAAGAATTGATGCTTTTGAATTGTGGTGCTGGAGACGTCTATTGAATATACCATGGACGGCCAAAAGAACCAACAGATCTGTCCTAGAAGAAGTACAACCAGAGTGCTCCTTGGAAGCAAAAATGGCCAGACTGCGTCTTACATATTTCGGACATGTAGTCAGGAGAGAACAATCCCTGGAAAAGGACATCATGTTTGGAAGAGTGGCAGGTCAACGCAAAAGAGGAAAACCCTCCACCAGATGGATTGACACAGTATCTGCAACAATGGGCTTAAACATAAATAAGATTGTTTGCCTGGCACAGAATCGGCAAGTGTTTCGATCTGCTGTACATAGGGTCGCTATGAGGCACCTAACAACAACACAACAACAAAGGATTTCCTTGGAGAAAATTCTCTGAGTTATATATAACAGGACAAAAGGCATATTCATTTTTGTAACTTTAACTGTATTAGTGAAAAATTGGCTATTCAAGGGATTACACACATTTATATACCCTTTGAAATATGTGTATATAAGTTTCAAAACCTCAAAAGCATAAGGTATAAGGCTTTTATTTATTTTTAGTAATATGAAGTGCAAATCTATGTTTTATGATGGATGTATTAGCAAAGTAGAATATTTTGTATGTTGGTTACTAATTTTAACTTTTCTCTTTGGAAAATCCTTAGAATCAATGGCATTTATGTGTTTGAGAACCTGATTTAAAAAATTAACTTAGGACAACACAGGTAGAATAGTACAGGTACTACTCCCTTGTCATGGAAGTGCTAGTATTTCCCCCAGATATTTCAAGTTTTATTTAGTTACACAATTTCTCTTTAAAGTTTTAAATTAATGTTATCTTTGAAATATTTTCCTTTGAAATTTCTTTCCTTTCAAAAGGCAAAGTTATGGTACCTTCAAACAATGAAAAATGTGAAACTATACTTTCTGTTAGTTTTCTTTTACAATTTTATATTTATACTTTTTTAGCAGCTCGAGTTTATTTTGGAATGTAGAATAAAGTGTGACTCAGGGTAGAGATAGTGAATTTGGACTATTCATTTTTAGATGTCTGAATAAGAAACAGGCAATATTATAACAGAGCTGCAAGGGTCTTGTGATCAAATGGTCTGAGTGTTAGTTTACCTGATTTTAAGGTTGTCAACACCTGGACATGTTGAAGGCCATTAGGTGAAACTGAAAGTTAATTGTAACAGAGGCGGAATAATTTATAATTCAGCACTACTAAGGGAAAGAAAGAAGATGGAAATAAGGGGACAAGTGAATGTTATTCACTTTTTACAGTAAAAATGATATCCCCTCACTGAGCCTGGGGGAAAAAGTGGGTGGGAATGCATGAGTTTGTATTGTTTGTTGGGAAGGACTTGAGGGAGTTCATGGCGTCTATGATTTATGAAGTGGTAAGATAGTCTACTAAGGGCATTAGGAGGTGAAAGAGATTTGGCATAGGCATTAAGACGAACAGAGAATACTGTTCCTGTTTAGGTGAAGCTGGAAACCATCAATCTTTAGTGATGACAATCTATATTGTCTTGCGACTTTCCTCTGACAATATTTTTATTATTCATATGAAAGAGAAGGGAAGCAGGACTTTGGTAGTTTCTAGGTGGTTAAGGCAGGATAGGGATGTGAAAAACCAAGGATGTTAGTGAGAGAGTATGTGTAAATGATCGAGACTAGGGCATATACTGTGCAAGGTAAGAGAGTTTTAGGATAAAATATAAGGGTCAAAGACTGGAAATAGTTTTGAGAAAAAAAGAGGTATAGTATGAAGAGGGGAACTCTTTTTTTCTTAACAAATTTTATTTCTATTTGCATTTGCATAAAAGACTAAAATGATAGAACTTTAGTTAATTTTAGTCAGATGAGCTTTATACAGTTTTGTTCTTTTATAGCCTATAGAGTCAGGAAACTCTAATTCTAGTTATAAAACACCTTCAACAGAAAGCTGGAAGGCCTCTGCATATTGCAGTCTTATTTGGAATCACACCTAAAATTTTTATCAAGACAATTGCTTATTTTAAGACCATGATTCTTACAAGTTTTTTCACTTATTCATTTAACAAACTTGAACATCTACTTTATACTAGGAATCCCATGGGAAACACTACAGAGGTGAAAATGATCCAAATACTTACATAAAACGTGTGTTAATGTCTCTTAGGGGCTGGGATTTAGCTCAGTTGGTTGAACTGCACTCTCTGAGGACCCCGGTTGGATTCCTAGCACCACAAAAACGGGAGAAGATGTGGCAATCTACTCTGGAAATAATCTCGAAAAAAACAGCCATTGAAAACCCTTTGAGTGTTGCTATGAGTGGGATCCAACCCAACCTGACAGCACCTAACAACAACATCTCTCCAACTACAAAAGTCTTTATTATGTTCAAATTCTCTCTATCTCAATTTAAATATACATGTTATATAAACACACATGCATACTATCAAAATATATATGAACCAGAATACACAACATACAAATGCACACGCACAAAAGTTGAATATTATCAAAGTCTCTTGGACCTCCATTGAAATCATCATTTACACCTTGCTTACTTTTAACTGTATAGTCTTTAAGTATATTTTTAGTAATGTATTTCTTTATAGGAAACTATCATAAATTTGGAATAGTCTTTTCAGTTATGTTCATTTAATGCATTGCTGAATTCCATGTGCAATTTTTTTGGTGTTTATACCAATGTTCATATCATATAAATTAAAAAAATTAAGATCATGATCATTTCATTAATGAAAATGATAGATATATGCTTTGTCAATAAGCCATCTACAATGCTTCCCTATATTGTGATTTAGGGATAAATTAGGGTCAGTGTAATAGTTCAGGGTCCAAGAAAATACAATGTCAAGAGGAAAGAATGAAATGCATACAGAAGACAATCCTGTTTATTTTAGATCAGCTCTAAGAGCTCAATTTAGGGGAGCAGCAAAGGCAAACGACAAACTGAAGGGGGTCAATAATGAATAGATGAGCAGATGTAGAAGCTGCTATTTCAGGCTACCATATTGAAAGGTTGGCTAAAGGAAGAAAAGGAATGGAAGCATGAGAAAAGCATGGTCAGAGAGGGGGATTTTACCAATAGTGGGTCTCTGTACATAGCTGTGTTCTCAGTGGATTTGAATCCCTATAACCTAGAATAAAGCTGCCAAACAGCACACAATACCAACTTTTTGATAACTTGCTGTTAAACTGTAACACAGTATAAAAAACATGCTAGAAGTTGGAGACAATGGGCTAAGAAAACTGGAGGAGGGAGGCAGGGGTTGAGGAAGCCCAAGGGTTAACTCTCTGGAGAGGAATGGAGATGCCCATTACACAGCACCATCACTGCCAACCAAAATCCTTGGAGAATACAGACTGGATTTTAATTACCATAACATTCTCTAAGGGAATAAACATGCTTCCCATATTTTGAAAACAAAACTCTTTCAATTTTCTACAAGGTAACTAACCAACAGCAACCCCAACTGTGAGCTCAAGCAAATCTTAGGAAAAAAATCAGAAATAACCCAGACTCCGAAGGTCCAGGTACCTTGCTTCTCGTTTCTTCTCTGCTCTCTCTCTCTCTCTGACCATAGATTGGACAGAGAAAGAAAACAAAAACAAATGACCCCACTGAGCTGGGGTGTAGCAGCTCTGGTAAACAGGGGTGTGCTGAGTGAAAGGTCACAACGGACTCCTCAGGACAGCACACCAGTTCAGTGATGTGACTTCTCGTCCCAAGTCGCGTA
>VMDO01005544.1:17732-32732 GCA_007922755.1 Pedetes capensis | reverse complement strand
ATAGCCCCCTAGCATCTGATCCCACCTGATCTCAGATGCTAAGAAGGGTTGGCCTGGTTAGTCCTCGGATGGGAGACTGCCTGGGAATGCCAGGTGCTACAGACTAAGGACAAGGACCTGGCAGCCCACTCCCAAAACAATCTGCCATTGCAAACCCTATGAATAGCAGAGAAGCACTGATAATAGCGCTGGGCATGGCACAGTGTTGGGGAGTGTTTCGTTCTGTTGTACATAGGGTTGCTGTGAGTTAGACCCAACTCGACAGCACCTAACAATAAGAAGTCTGAATTATATGCTTTGAATGTCCACATTGAACAAATTTCTACTTAACACTTGGAAATAGTTTAAATGTAATGTTTTGTCTTTTTTTTTCTCCTCTCTCTCTCTCTCTTTCTCTCTCTCTCTCTCTCTTTCTTTCTTTCTTTCTTTCTTTCTTTCTTTCTTTCTTTCTTTCTTTCTTTCTTTCTGTAATGGGGGGCTGAGCCCAGGGTATCACATATACTTTGCAAGCACTCTACCACTGAGCTACAGCCCCAACCATCTTTAAAATGTTTTTTAATCTTGAGATAGGGTCTCACTGAGTTATGGAGGCTGCCTCTGGCCTCGAACTTGCAAATCTTCCTGCCTCTGCCTCCTGAGTCACTGGGATTACAGGCATGCACCACCTCACCTGGCTCAAATGGAATATTCTTCCGACTCCATTAGTCATTTCTTCTTCTTTACTATTTTAGTACAATCCATTTTACAATCATTGAGATATAGCAATGCAAAGGCATTTTTCAAAAGGGAAAAAACAAAAAATCTGATTCATAAAAATAGATGAATTTATAAATTCACACTCTTATTGCCTATATGGCAAAAGCTTGAATTTATAATACAGGCATGAAGTAATAAAGAAGAATTTGTATAATGTAAGCTGACAAGCTCTCTAGAGGCTGTCTTGTTTTTCATGTGAAGGATGTTGTTTCAAACAAGGGCGTGGAAACTAGTAAGGTTTGGCTTCTATTTTTGTTGTGTACCTTCCAGAAATTTTTAACTGAAGACTCTATGCACTGTAGTTCTTTCCACAGAGAGCTGACGGATATTTGAAGAAGCGTCTTCATTTACCTAAGAAAAATATGATGCATCCATCCCAGTCCTCACTCTTATTCTTAAATGTTTGCATTTTTATTTGTGGAGAAGCTTCACAGGGTAACTGTGTACATCATTCTACGGTAAGAATTTTAGCATTGCTATTTTAGCTAGGAAAGCATGATTAGTTTTCCAGATATATAGTAGAAGTTTGAAAAATTAATTCTACTTCCAAATATAACTTCTAGAACAACTAAAGTATTTATTTTGAAATGTTGAAACTGCTTAAATGTTACTATTTTTAAACTTAAAAAACCTCTAAGTTTAGAATGACTCAACAAATTTGTAATAAAAATTTTTTAAAGAAATTTCAGGCCTAGGACAAAAATTAGTTTATAAGTTTCCAGATAACTTTGACAATGATTTATCTGACAGGTAATGAAAAATTACTTTGATTTTTCTTAAAAAACCTATTCTATAAACTTTTGCACTTCAAATATAGTCTGTGAGTGGTTAATTAGGAGGTTAGAAAATTTCATCCAAAATAGTATCAGAGAGCTTGGTAGTGAGCTGTATGCAGTCATATGAGTAACTGAGGATTTGAATCCCCATGTATTTCAATGTTGGTTTGTAGTTTTAAAACATCTTAAAATGTATTTACCATTGGTTGTATCAAAACCAAACTCTAA
This sequence comes from Pedetes capensis, assembly GCA_007922755.1. Taxonomy (NCBI): domain Eukaryota; kingdom Metazoa; phylum Chordata; class Mammalia; order Rodentia; family Pedetidae; genus Pedetes; species Pedetes capensis. The sequence continues at coordinate 30,972 of VMDO01005544.1, read as the reverse complement.
AGTTGCATGGTTGAAACAAGAATAAATTCTAAGAAAGCTACAGGAATAATGAGTTAGTTTTCTAGAATACTTGCTAAAATTTAAGAACCTTATTGAAAATAGGATAGATTATATCCTAGGTTTATAACTGTTATAGAGGTAGAAAGAGGAAGGTGTTTAAAATAAATCTGTGTAACAAAATGTAATCATCATTTTGGGGACAAATATCTTTATAACATGGTTACCTTCATGATTTTCTCCCTCTATCCATGTAAAGCAGGACAAAGCTTGTTATTTTCATCTAACAACAGTTATTAAATGTACATAACTCTACCAAAGAATGTTTTAAAATTGAAGAAACCAATAGAGTACCAACAAATATAATTTAGGAATGATGGCTGTATTTGGCCTTTCAATGATATCTGTTGATTTTATAAAACAAAATTCCACATTTTTTTCTTTTATCACTGATAACTTTCAAATCAATGTGCACCTAACCTTTCAAATCTCTAGATACTTTATGCAAAAGCAACAGTTCACATTTTTTCTATGATTTCTAATAATTGGTGGCAGAAAGTCCCTTTGGCTAGAAATGTTGTAGATATCTCTGGGAAATTTCTTCATCCCTTTTCAAGGAAGTTCAAATTACCAGATTCTTGGAAGAAGGATGGTTCAGCCCTATATGATACATGAAATTTGTAAGAGTTAAAGGTCAAGGCCACAAAGTCACAGTAGTGGAAATAAGCACTAAATAAATCCTTTTGGAATTTGAGAGGAAAAGAGGGTAGTTAAAGTATGAATTAACATATGTTTAATACCTGTATCCAAAATTTACCCACAAGATTTACTTGTGCAAGTTTGAACTAATCAGTTCATCATACTTTTAAAATGATCACCCTCATTGTATATTCTGAATTCTAATCTTTTCCCTATCATTGTCTCACTTATTATGACGTACAATGTATTTTATATATTTTCTTATTTGTATTTTTTTCATGGAAAGAATTCTCCAGGAATTAACATTGTGGAAGATGTATCTAATGCAAAGGATGAAAGTCAAGGTGATGATACTGTTTATAAGGAACACTGTGAAGAATCGTATGTTAAAACTAAGATTACACGGGAAGAAAAACATGTCATATGTAGTAAGTATTAAAAATAACTGTAATTATAAAGGGATACAACTTTGTTATTTCTAGGGTAGACATGGAAAGAACATGCCTTAGCTTTTGTCTGGGTAGTTTTATATACATCTGTATCATCCTAGGCCAGATGCTTTATGTGTTTGGAATACAGTATATGTGTAATAAATACTTAGTAAGAATGAATTGATCTTCCGTGTAGCCCAGTGTTATCAACTGACAAACCCAGGGCTCTAATACTATATTATATTAATTCTCCAGGGCTCCTTTTATCTTTTCATTAGACCCCTAGGAGATTTTACCTAAGTTTTTTTAGGGGGAGTGAGAGAATTGTAAAAACTAGTACACTACCACTGAATATTAAAACAACTAACTCAAAAGGCATAATACAAATCCATAGCCAATTTACATAGCAAAGCATAATAAATAAAAAGCTTTAATCTCAATTTAAAAAGCTATTTAATCACAGTGCAGTAATTTTTATGATCTGTTTTATGTACATATGGAGTGAGATGAAGTGGGATCAGAAAAGGTATGATCTGACCCAGTACCTACAGGACAGTTCCTCCTAAGTTAGGAAGTATGAAAGCGTACTTTTTTATTAGTAGGTTTTATGGTTAGTGTACAAATTAATGTGTCTCATTATGACACTTCCATACATGCATACCATTGTACATTGTTTATACTCACCGCCTCTCGTGTCCTTCTCCCTCCTCCTGATGATCTCCTTCCTCTGCAGTCTTCCTTCTCTACTTGCGTGTCCAAAAGTTTCCTTTAATGTAGCTAATTCTGTGTGTAACACAAGTGTCCCAGATTTCTGAAGCCAGTGAGTGTAGCTTTAGTTTCATTAAAACTGATGTCTAATCAAGGAAAAAGCTAATAGGAAGTGAGAGACTGAAAATGAAAAAGAAAGGTAAATCTGAGGGAGGTAGAATTAAAACTGTCAGAGATTATTAATGTCTACTAATTTATGTCTATTACTTTCTACTGCTGAAGTGAAAGAAACCTAGAAATGAAATAAATGAATGAATGAAATAAATGAAAAAGAAAGGTAAATCTGAGGGAGGTAGAATTAAAACTGTCAGAGATTATTAATGTCTACTAATAATGTCTATTAATTTCTACTGCCGAAGTGAAAGAAACTTAGAAATGAAATAAACCTTAAAAGGATCATGTATGCAATAGTGTGTGGGGCCTTTCGTTATAGAGGCCATCATTGTCATCACATACAATACTTGCGCAATGTCTGAGAAATAGAGGTAGGCAGTATTTATTTCCTGATTCCAGTGCTTGTGTTGTTGAGGATATCTTTGGTGTAAGAAATATCAGGGATGATGGGACATTATGGGAACATAGTCTCAAATGCCCCAGGCGGGGAGAAAGTTATTTGTACTGTTTTGGCAACTTTTCTATAAGAAATATTTAATATAGAACATTTTAAATAAAGTAAAGATGGTTCTAAGAAGGCAAATATATAGTAAAGTCCAGTCAGAAGCCAACTAACCAAAACCTTTGACTAAAGTTTATTATTTGTGCACATATACAGAGGCTGCCAAATATATATACATACCCATTTTAAGTATTAAAACTCATACTACTCAATATATACCAATAACAAAAGATGACTACAAGTCATGTTTGACTCCTACAACTACAAGAGGTGCTCAGAGTGGTTACCATTATAGTTTAATTCAATGTTGAAAAGTAATACATAGATAACGTCTCTTAAAATACATATATATTTTTGGTATCTCTGTATATTTGAGTTAGCTATTTAATTATATAAAAATTCAGTATTAGAAAAAATTAAAACAAATATTTATTTTAAAAATTACCTTGTCTGTTGTTGTTAGGTGCCGTCAAGTTGGTATCCAACTCTTAGCAACCCTCCTAGGGCTTTCAATGGCTGTTTCGGGATTGCCTTGGGAGTGCATTGCCAGGCTCTTCTCCCATTTTTGCGGTGCTGGGAATTGAACTCAGGACCTCAAAGACTGCAGCGCAGCACTCTACCAACTGAGCTAAATCCCAGCTCTTGTCTGTTATACAAGTGAATTAATTGTTGCCTTTTACTTTGTTATATAGTAAGAATCCTATACCTCCTGCCTCTATACTTCTCATCTTATAAAGTGAGAATTGCTATTCAGAATATTATCTCTTAATTAGAGCAGATGGATTATTTTAAGTATGGTAGAGTGCTGCTCTGTATTCTCTGAGGTCCTGGGTTCATTCCCGGGCACTGTAAAAATGGGAGAAGGATCTGGTGGCGCACTCCTGAAATAATCCTGAAACAATCTGCCGTTGAAGACCCTATGAATAGGAGAAAAGCACTGACAGTGCCCAGCATGGCACATTGTTGGGGAGTGTTTAGTTCTATTGTACACAGGGTCACTATGAGTTGGACCTGAGTGGGTGGTGATGAACAACAACAAAATATACAGTTTTGAGTATTCAGATAAATTGAGATATTATTAACTACATATTTATCTAAAATCATAGGAAATTCATTATTTTTCACTATGATTGTTTTCTGTAACAATATGATATTTAGCAGCCATTTTTATTATGGTTAAGGAAATCTGCAAAATTCTATTGTTTCCTACACACGAAGTACCAAAAAACTACTAAGAAATATGATGGATGAGCAACAAGCATCCTTGGATTATTTATCTAATCAGGTATGGACTTTTTTAGTACTGTGTTGTTATTTCATGTGCGCATTGACTACAGTTAGTTGGAGGTATAAGCATTTCATTTTGTATGTGTTCATGTTCAGACTCTGTAGTACCTACCCTATGAGAGGCACCGTAGCCTAAGGAAAACAGAAAGCAATAAAAACAGTGGACCTTCATTTAAGGGACTCACAGCCTAGTGGAGATGGAAGATGTATTAAACAATGTAAAAAAATGTGGGTACTTTTAGGACACAAAAGGGAAATCTAAGATACAGGAAAGCTTCCCAGAGGAGAGAGCTGTGAGCTGAGTCATGAAAGATGAATAAATGCTTTAAAAGTCAAACTGACTAAAGGAATAATCAGGAACTAAATCATGCCATGCCAAGTGGCCTCTGAAGTGTTTTTTTTTTTTTTTTCAGTACTAGGGGTTGAACCCAGGGCCTTGTGCTTGCATACTTTGCATACTTTGCATACTTTGCAAGTGCTGGACCACTGAGCTGCACTCCCAGCCTTTTTTTTTTTTACTTTTTGAGACAGGGTCTTGCTAAATTACCAGACTTCCTCTGGTCTAGAACTTGTGATCCTCCTGTCTCCGCCTCCCAAGCCGCTGGGATTACAGGTGTGCGCCACCGCGCCCGGCTGCCTCTGAAAGTGTTTGAGAAATGAGGTGACATGGTCCCATTAACAGCTAGTGTGGGAAGCGACTTGAGGGAGAGCAAAGGGAGGCAAAAAGAAACTAGCAGTATTTCAGGCACAGTGTGAAGAGCAGATCGGCAGGAGAGGTCAAATACAGAAACAGGCAGGCAAAATCAATGTCAGGGCAGCAGACACTAATGAATTTGATGATTCTTACCTAACCTTTGTTGTTTTGTTAAATCAATAAGAACTCAATCTAGACAAAAGGGCATCATTATGTATTTCATAATGATGAGTTTATGAGAGGTTTAGAGATAGCATTTATATAATAGCGCTAAAGGGGGCTTGTCTAAATATAAACTTACTTAAATATGTATGTGAATGTATGCATGTGTTTAGGTTAATGAGCTCATGAATCGAGTTCTCCTTTTGACTACAGAAGTTTTTAGAAAACAGCTGGATCCTTTGCCTCACAGACCAGTCCAGTCACATGGTAAGAGCACTGGTATTTTAACCTTTGCATATTTGTAAATTATTGCTTAAAGTTTTCCTGGACAGCTTGGTGCATTTAAGAGTTTTGTTTAAAAATACAGCTCACTATTTTCTAACAGATGGACTAATACCTGCCATCAAGTAAATTATACCATAGAAAATGTGCACTTTCCTATACTGGGAAACTTCTCCAATCATTTGAAAATGATGGCTGCAAAAAATATCCTGAATCTGTCAAAAACTGCATAGTTTTAGGTTGCTTTATTCTGGGTTTCTCCCTGTGGCATTTTATTGACAATTACTTTTCAGATAGAAGAAAAGAAAGTTTAAGACTTTCTCCTATCTGGAAAAAAATGTTTTTGACATGCTGGAAATGTTTCAAACGGAGATATAAAATTTGAAAAGAAAAAGAAGTTTAAGACAGACATAAATAGAAAGTAGCACCTTTGCACTAAAATGCAGCATGTTAATTCCTAAAGGCTTGGACTTCTAAGAAATAGGCTGTATAAACCTCATAAATATGAATTCATACCAGTAAGTTCCAAGCAAATGTTATTGAGGTCCTAGTATGTGATCTTTATTTTTTCCTAGTAAGGGAAGAGAATAAACAATGCTTGAGAATTTCCTATGTTCCCTGTATGAAGACAGGCACTATTTTAAAATTATTGTGTTGTAACATTTTATTTTCCATAATTGCCTCTCAGTAGGTAGGGTAACATGGTAGTTAACAGCATGAACTCTAATGTCAGACTGTCTAGCCTCAGATCTCTGATCACTTGCTTCCTTGCAAATCAGCGTCCTCCTCAGGAAGCTGGTAGTACCTGTCTCAGGACTGTGAGGAAGAAATGGGCAAATACATGAAAAGCTCTTAAACTATTGCCTGATGCAGAGTAGGAACAATAAAAAGGCTTTCTATGATCATCATCATCAAAGGCTTTCTATGATCATCATCATCAGTTGAGGAACATGCAGCCAGGGAAATCTTAAGTATGTGTTCACATGACTGGATGGTAATAACAAAACAAATACCGGAGCCCAGACCAGTCTTCAGTGTGAGCTTCCACCGCACCTCTGGGCAGAAAGTCATCATCAGAATGTCTCTTAACAACTCAGAACACAGGCAACAACCCGACATTTCCTGGGAATAAAGGAAGAAAGTTAACAATTTTTTTTAATGGATAACTTTTTGAAGAGATATTTTCTGAATATTAACATGTGGTAGGCTCTGTGCTAAGGGCTTTACATAATGCCTTGCTATGTAAATTGTCAGAATAAGACTATGAATTAGGTGGTGTTATTATTCCTATATTACATGAAGAAAACAAAGCTTTGCATGGTTAGTTAATGGTTGAGGCCAGTAAAGAGTAGAAATAGAACTCCAAGCCAGTCATCTGAGTAATTGATGGTATAAAATTTGCATTTATTTTATCACACTTATAAAAGATGCCAGCATGTCTTTGAGTAGACTGTAATGTTCCTAGGAAATATAATATCCATATCCATATACATATGTTAAAGTCCCCTGGGAAATTGAATGATTTAGAGAGGGTGATGTGGAATAGGGGGCCTATGGTTGTAACTTTTGCAAATAGTGGAAGTACTGGCCCCAAGCTGAATTTCTTCTTGGTGAAGAATTTTGTCTTTCCACTATTGGTATTAGTGGTCTTTAACACATCAGAGTCTCTGAAGTTTGGAATGAAGTAGTCAAGGATGTATCAGTTAGCAGTTAATCTATTTATTCCTTTGAATTTTCTCTCCACTCATAAATTTCCTTTATACATTTTGCCCTCTAAAATAAACCCAGATTCCTGAAAGGACATTATTTATTGGAAAAGAGAAACCATAATCATAAAATAAATTGAATAAGTGTTGATCCCAAATGAAAATTTTAAACAGTGTAGAACACTAATCACTAACTTCAGTGTTATTAGTGAAGTATAAGTTTTTTAGCCTCATTCTTTTACATATTTTCTCCTTATTTCTAAAATTGTGGTCATTTTTCATTTTGAAGAAGTTAAAACCATAATAGTATTAGTGGAAATAATAGTAAAAATTTTAGGTAGCACTATCAATTTTTCACAGTGGAGTGATTGTCTTAAATTTACAATGGAAAGAATCTTAAATAAATAATTTTACTTTTTTAGGTTTAGACTGCACTGATATTAAAGAGACCATTGGCTCTGTCACCAAAACACCAAGTGGTTTGTATATAATCTACCCAGAGGGCTCTAGTTACCCATTTGAGGTAAAGTTTTCCCTTATTATGTGGAACAAGATTAACATACAACTAAAATTTTAATTTTAAAAAATTAAAATTTTAATCATTTCAATATTTCACTTTTCTTGCAAAATAAATTGGTAAAAGTTCTAGTTTCAAAATTGTGGTTATCTGTAATTCTGTTGCTCAAACCATAAATCAGTAAAAGAACTAGATGGTCTGGCTTTTACTTTTCTATTTGAGTTTTCATGGTTACACTCTTGAAAGTAAATTCATTTGGTGTAAGGTTTTACAGTATCCTTACAGTAGGCAGAACTGTACAATATAAATCCTTGCTTTAATTAGCCTAGAAAATAATGGTAGTTTTTGCCTTGGAACTTACTAAAAAACACTTTTGATTTTCCTTCCTATGTATGATTATACTTTCTTTTGATGACAAATGTTCTAAAGTGGTTGTGTAGGAAATTAATATTAAAAAAAAACCTTTTACTGGGATGCAAGGAAGATTGATGAAATGATCCAGCCATAATTTGAATAAAATGAATTACTCTTATGTCTATCCTTAGCATTCTATACTCAGATTTTATATTAGAAATTTCTACTAGAGATTATGCATACTGTTGAGATACATGTGTGTATATACATATGTATGTATATGTTTTTTCTGGGCACTTTTTGTACATAGAAAGTTTATGATATTTACACTTTATTGATGGGCTGGGGTATTTAGCTCAGTTGGTAGAGTGTTACTTTATGCTCTCTGAGGCCCTGGGTTTAATCCCCAGCATGGCACAAATGGGAGAAGGATGTGGCAACCCACTCCCAAAGTGGTCCCAAAACAACCAGCCATTGAAAATCCTATGTGTAACAGAGAAGTAATGACATAGTGCCAGGCATGCTACAGTGTCAGGGAGTGTTTAGTTCTGTTGCACATAGGGTCACTATGAGTGGGACCTGACTCAACGGCACCTAATAACAATAACAACAACAACAACAACAACAACAACAACAACACTTTATTGATAGTCTTTAATTGCTCAACAAAATAACATTTTTTCTAAGTAGATACCACTAGTTTCTTAATTTCTTGGAGTTACTACATTATTTCTCTTGAAATCTATTGAAAAGATGTCAAGAAATTCAGAACTAGGTGGGAAACAATTTTAAAATTATCTAAATTACTTTGCCTACAGCTTCAAAAACTGGATCAGAACAGCTGTAGAAAGAAAGGCTTCTACTTTTGTGAAGGGTGCATAATTATCTTTTCTGTGGGGAAGTGTCAGTTCCCTAACTTCCTCCACACTGCCTTTTTTTTGGTCGGTGTGTGGGAAGTTTCTGATGGAGAGGATCGCTCTGATTTTTTCCCTTGTCCCTTTTGCCAGTCCCCTGCAGGGGCATTTCACATAGCACCAACAGATGCACCTGTGAGCACCTGCAGAGTGGGCACAGACCCTGCCTTTCTGTTTGGAACTGCCAGTCTGAACACAGGCTTTCAAGGCTGGGGAAGAGAAGTGCCATCAAAGGCAGGCAGACAGGCATGTCTAACACTTAAAAAAACCTCAGCATTTCAATTCAAAGAGAAAGATCGCCCTGCCACATCAGATCAGTAATGTTATTATTAAACTGAAAAGTATTGATAGAGTTGCAAAATCATAAGAGAACCTTAAAATGCTACAAACAGTTATATGTTTTACAAAGTGACTGAGACAGGGACTGCAGTTGGGTTAATTATGAGTTTGCTTTTATCATAAACAGTATTATTTCTAGAGACTAAGAAATCTGAATATATTACTGGCATACAGTTGCCCTGAAAACTTTCAGTGGAAGTGTCTTCTCTTTCTCTAGGCTTATGGGTGAAGTATGAGTTTTATAATATAAAATGATGAAAATAATGGTGTATTCTTTTGGTATTTCCTGGGCCCCTTTTAGGTGATGTGTGACATGGATTTCAGAGGAGGTGGTTGGACTGTGATCCAGAAAAGGATTGATGGAATAATTGATTTTCAAAGGTTGTGGTGTGATTATCTGGATGGATTTGGCGACCTTTTAGGTCTAATTTTATATATTTCTGCTTTACCTTTCTCCTCCTCCTCCTCCTCCTCCTCCTCCTCCTCCTCCTCCTCCTTCTTCTTCTTCTTTGCTATTATGTCTATAGACTGTGCATGTATTGGCAGATCTTTAGTAAAAATAGTAAATCCATGTGAAATCCAAAATATGATTTACATTACCATCTTTTCACAGGTCGAATTATTTTTTAAATCTTCAGTTGAGATCTAGATATATTGATTTTTATTTGTTGAAATATCATTTGAGTGAAAATTCTGAATTGGATGTTTTTTCAGTATCTACTACAGAACCAGGGGCTGGGTTTTAGCTCAGCTGGTAGAGTGCTGCTCTCTGCTCTTTGTGGACCTGGGTTCGATGCTTAGCACCACATAAAATGAGAGATGGACCTGGCAGCCCCTCCCAAAATAGTCCTGAAACAATCAGCCATTGAAAACCCTATGAATAGCAGAGTGCCGGGCATGGCATGGGGCTGGGAAGAGTCTCATTCTGTTGTACACAGGGTCACTATGAGTCGGATCCCACCTAACAACAACAACTATACACCCAACAGAATTCTGGCAGGTGCCCACCAACCATTTGTAGAATAAACAAGTGAATGGTCAGGGATACCATAGATCTGAACATTTTTGATATTTGTGCTATGGCTACATAAGCAAATGATGTAGAGAACTGAGGTACAAGACTTTAAACTTGAGTTATTTGAACTGAGCATAGTGCTCAACGGCACCTACCAACAACAACAACAACTATTTGGAGGTAAAATTTCTTGTACATATCACTTTGTTACCTGCCATAATATTTTAAGGTTTCTATTAAAACTAACTTGGCTTTTTATTTAGTCTTTAAATGAAATTTTAATTTAATGTGGGGAGACAAAAGGAAACTGAGTCTGATTTTCTACAGTCTAGTGAAGGAGAAGTAGGAAGACTTTTGTTTTTTCTAAATTAGATAAACACTGATCACTTAGGCTAGGCCATCTAGTCCCTGTAATAACTTATATGGGTCCTCTCAGAGTTATTGAAATGGTGAGTGACACCATTCAATAATGAAGGGCTGTTCTAATTTATGGCAGTTGTTAGGTGCCGTGGAGTTGGGTCCCACTCATAGTGACCCTATGAGCAACAGAATGAAACACCCCTCGACACTGTGCCATACCCAGCACTATTGTCAGTGCTTCTCTGCTGTTCATAGGGTTTGCATTGGTGGATTTTTTCAGGAGTGGGCTGCCGAATCCTTCTCCCATTTTTGCAGTGCTGAGGGTTGAACCCAGGTCCTCAGAGAGCGAAGAGTAGCACACTCTACCAACTGAGCTAATCCCCCAACCCCAATTTGTGGTAATGTATGTTAAACCAACACTTTTTTTTTTTTTTAAACAGGAGAATTTTGGCTAGGACTAAAAAAGATTTTTTATATTGTAAATCAGAAAAATACCAGCTTTATGCTGTATGTGGCCTTGGAATCTGAAGATGACACATTTGCTTATGCATCATATGATAACTTTTGGCTGGAAGATGAAACAAGATTTTTTAAAATGCACTTAGGGCGGTATTCAGGAAATGCTGGTAAGTTATTTATTCCTAAAATTATACAGAAGACTGGAATATCAGTGACTCAGTATTGTTGTTGTTGTTAGGTGCCGTCGAGTCGGTATCCGACTCATAGCGACCCTCTGTACAACAGGGGAAACACTACTGTCAGTGCTGCTCTGCTGTTCATAGGGTTTTCAATGGCAGATTGATTTTTGGGAGGGGGTTGCCAGGTCCTTCTCCCGAGCCTACAGCTTCTGGTGTTCCCAGGCGGTCTCCCATCCAGGTACTAACCAGGCCTGACCCTGCTTAGCTTCCGAGATCTGACGGGATCGGATGCCACAGGGCCATGGCTGCAGTTAATAATCAGTATTAGAAATCCAAAAATAAATGTTATATATTCTCAGCTCTTTAGCTGATCAAAATATAGAGAAGACAAATAATACTGAAAACAGAAGGCTGGTAGAGCTTTGGGAGTTAAAGAGATGGTAGAAATGACCCAATTGATTGCATCCAGAAAATTTTCATGGAAGGGTAGTTTTCCACAAGGGGTTAATATTTTTAACCCCTTTACTCCTTATTGAAAGTACATCCTCCTGCAGGGTTTGATTCAGTAATCTTGGGCCAGATGGATATGTTGGCACCCTTATAATTGGGAACCGCAGTCCTGCCATTGCTGAAAGGGTAGGCTTTGGCAAGAGAATATTGACAGACAGAGCAGCTTATGTCAAGGAATGGAGAGAGGAAAGTTACAGAGGAAAGTTGTCAGGTGTGATTGCAGTCTATAACATCTGAGGAGTTTAGTCTTGAGATAGTAGGTGAAAATCTGAAATTCAAATATTGATATATGGGGGAAATTTTAAACAGTAATAACATAAATCTTTCAATGCTTCATTGCTAAAAGAAGTGTGAAGAATTATTTCAATATGGAGTATTCTATGTTAGGAAGTTTGTATGAGGGTTCTCTAAAGCTATACTATGATCTAGTTAGAGGAACAACTTATAATGCCAAGTTTTTTCATTACAGAACCCTCAAATTTTGCAAAAGTTGTTCAATAACTCTTCAATTGCTGATCACATAATTAAAATAATGAAAGAAAAAGGGGTCAGTAGAATGTAAAGATAGAAACATAAATAAATCCAGAGGTTTAAGAGCTTGGGGAAAAATTGGAAATATGGACCTGAACATTTGTGCAACACAGTTATTTCATAAGAAGTAAAAATATTCCTAATAATAAAACTTGAGAGAAATTTCTCTAGATTCTCAGGAAAAGTGTGTTGTATTAGTTAGCTTTATCACTGATGCAACCAAAATACTTAACAGAAACAACCTAAGAGAGGAAGAATCTATTTTGGCTTATAGTTTCAGATATACCAGTCCATCATGGTGAGGAGGGAATGGTGGAGCAGGGAAGTTCACATCATGGAGGCCAGGAAGCAGAGAAAGAAAATAAAGGAAGGGACCAGGGCAAAAAATAGCCCTCAAAGACACACCCCACGTGACCTACTTCTGCCAACTAGGCTCCATCTCCTACTTTTCCTCACCTCCAAGTGGGGCCATCATGTTATGAATTCATCAAGGGATTAATCCATTCATGAGATCAGAGCCCTTGTAATCTAATTGTCTCTGGAAATATCATCACAGATACACCCAGAGGTGTGTTTGCTAATATCTTCTAGGCAATTCTGAATCCAATGGAGTTGTCAATCAAGTCACTATCAGAAATGTTATGGTCTCGACTATGCTCTCATAGTGAACATGGTGATGAATTTTAATGCACTACTTCTTAGGCAGGGGCTGGGATTTAGCTCAGTTGGTAGAGCGCTGCGCTGCAGTCTCTGAGGTCCCCAAGTTCAATTCCCAGCACCACAAAAATGGGAGAAGGACTTGGCAATCCACTCCCAAGGCAATCCCGAAACAGTGTGCCATTGAAAACCCTATGAGGGTCCCTATGAGTCGAATACTGACTTGACAGCACCTAACAACAGCAACAACAATTTCTTAGGCATCTGTATTTTAAAAATGAGTGGTTAAGTACAATTCATTGAAGAGTATATATGATGTATGACCCTTCTGATGGTTGGACTTTGCCCAGGGAGAGTATTCATGGAATGACCACAAAATTTAGGTAATGTTCCCTAAGTGAACTTTTGAAAGTTATTTCACCATGTGGGTCATGAGAATTATATTCATTTTGCAAATACATATGTTCAGGGGTATATCTGAACTTTACTTGAGGTTATTAGGTATTCTATATAAACTCCATGCCTGCAGCTGTAGCCCTGTGGCATCCGATCCCGTCAGATCTTGGAAGCTAAGCAGGGTCAGGCCTGGTTAGTACCTGGATGGGAGACCGCCTGGGAACACCAGAAGCTGTAGGCTTGGGAGAAGGACCTGGCAACCCCCTCCCAAAAATCAATCTGCCATTGAAAACCCTATGAACAGCAGAGAAGCACTGGCAATAGTGTTTCCCCTGTTGTACAGAGGGTCGCTATGAGTCGGATACCG
>VMDO01005544.1:0-17632 GCA_007922755.1 Pedetes capensis | reverse complement strand
TATAAACTCCATAGCCCTTAAGTAAAATCAAACAGTTTTGCAATTTTAAAACTAAGTTTCTTAAGGGTAAAATTTCCAGCCATACTTCTTTATCTTAAGTGATGTAAAGGGTAGGTATGAAAGCCTACCATGTGTAAATTGTTTTCTTTCTCTAAATCATCAATCACTTCAAAGTATGTCAGACCTGTGTACTATCATTCCTGGTCTACAATTAATTTTGTCTACACAGCCAAACTTCCGTTTTGGTTGAATATCCATTTAAAGATGCCTGTCATATTGAAGAATTCATCACAAGATTTTGGCGTGTTGTATATTAGAGAAAATATAACATGACAAATAGTAGAAAAATAATTTAAACAGTTTCTAGGTGAAATACTTTTGCATAATAGAGTAGTAACGGTTGATTAAAATAGTAGAAATTGCCTCTAAGTTCAGTCAATTAAGTTTAGTCACCTTGTTTTACCCAGGTGATGCATTCAGGGGCCTCAGAAGAGAAGACAATCAAAACGCAATGCTGTTCAGCACACTGGATGTTGATAATGACGGATGTCACCCTATGTGCCTGGTCAGTGGTCAGTCTGTGAAGAGCTGTAGTCATCTCAATAACAACACTGGCTGGTGGTTCAGCAGGTGTGGCATCGCAAACTTAAACGGAATCCACCACTTCCCTGGAAAATTGCTTTCCACTGGGATTCAGTGGGGCACATGGACCAAAAACAACTCACCTATCAAGATTAAATCTGTTTCAATGAAAGTTAGAAGAACTTACAACCCATATTTTAAGTCATAATGCAAGTTCCACAATTGTTTTGGAATACACACACACACACACACACACACACACACACACACACACGCATTTTTTTTTTTTTGGCAGTACTTGGAGGTAGAACCCAAGGCCTTGCACATACTTTGCAAGTGCTCTACAACTGGGCTGCATCCCCAGCCCATTTTTGATTTTTTATTCTGAGTCAGGATCTCAATAAGTTATGCAGGCTGCCTCTGGCCTCCAATGTGAGATCCTCCTGACTCTGCCTCCCGAGTCACTGGGATTACAAGAATGTGCCACTGCATTTTTGATATATTTGTTATTGTTACGTGCCATCAAGCCAGGTCTGACTCATAGCAATCCTATGTACAACAGAACTATACACTCTCTGATACTGTGATTCCTGACACTATGTCAGTGCTTCTCTGTTGTTCATAAGGTTTTCAATGGCTGATTATTTCTGGAATGGATTGCCAGGTCCTTCTCCCACTTTTGCAGTGCTGGGGATTGAACCCAGGGCCCTAGAGAGTCCAGAGCATCGTTCTACCAACTGAGCTAAACCACAGCCCCATTTTGATATATATTAAATGTTTTACATAGTTTCTCTTTTTTTACCTAGGGTTTGAAATATGTTAACCAAAATTTATAGGTGGGATTTTGGTATTATGCATTTAAATAGGAAACTTCAATTTTGTAGCATTTTCTAAAAGAAATCTTGGTATATGTTTTTACTACTAATTGTGTTAACAGTATATAATGAAAACTGTTTCAAGTGAATTACAACTTGTATTTCTGAAATTTATAGTGCTTTTAAAGGATTTTTGCCTTCTCTCTGAAGTCTATGTGCCACAGTAAGTTGTTAGGAATATTGAGAAGAGTATTTTATTCATTTCTATATTCATTTTATATGCTTAATTCTGTAATTTACAGGTATTCTCTACTGAAGAAAGTTATAAAGAATAAGTTTTATGCATATTACTATATAAACTCCACATGTAAAATCTTACTATTTCTGAGTGATGCCAGAATATTTTATAAGAGTTTGCTTCCATAGTAAAGTCCTTCTTGTTTCATACTTTATTGTGGTTAATCATTTTGTTCTTGTTTGTAATACACTTATTTTATATCTATATCCTGATTAGTTGCATTCTAAAACACATCTATGTCTTAACTCTTTTTAAGCCATTAGGAATGTTATTAACTTTAAATGAAGGACAGTGGAGAAAGGGTGACAAATCAGTGGTTTAGTGTGTTCGTGAACGAACTGGTCCCCTCCACATTTTGGTTTGGAAGGAGTTGTTTGGATTCCATGGAAGAAGACAGCCTATTACTAATAAGAGAGACAAGAGAAATAACAATTAGTTTTAAACAGATGAATACTTTGTCCAGAGTTGAGATTACACAGTGTAGAAAGGAGGGGAAAGGTGGCTGAAAAATGAGGTGGGAAGAGGATTGAATTAAAAGTAAGTATGAGGATATACCCCTATGTGTCTGTCAGCTTGTCATGTTGTGGGGTCTGGCACGTTGCTGTGTTGCTGAAAGCCATTCCACCCATATCCTAGATACCAGCAGGGCCACCCATGGTGGACAGATTTCAGCTGAGCTTCCAGTCTAAGACAGTCTAGGGGGAAGGACCCAGCAGCCCACTCCCAAAACAATTAACCATCGAAAACCCCATGAGTAGCAGAGAAGTATTGTCAAATATAGTGCAAGAAAATGAGCCCCCCAAGCCGGAAGGTACTCAAGAGATGACTGGGGAAGAGTTGCCTCCTAAAAGTAGAGTCGACCTTAATGAGGGGAATGGAATAATGAGGGGAATGGGACCGCCTCTTGCTGATGTGGCACAACTCAAAATAAGAAGAAACATGGTGGCTGTGACATTGAGCTCAGACATAAAAAGATCATGTGCACGGCACAGTGCTGGCTAGTATTTCATTCTGTTGTACATAGGGTTGCTTTGAGTTGGATCCAACTCAATGGCACCCGACAACAACATGAGGCTGTAGATATTAGAGTGAGGTAGCTGAATCCAGAACTGGGGTAAGTTTGATGAGAATACAGAATCTGATTTGGCTCAAGGTTGAGTAAAAGTGACAGTGAGGTGGTTGTTCAAGGTTTCTCTTAGTGTGAAGTCCTCTCCAGGTAGTGAGTAGGTCATAAGTGGTGTGCCCTGGAGATACAGATGCAGGTAGATTTCTGCACATGGCTCTCCATGGCCTCCTGTGCCTCTCACAGAAGCGCAGCTGAGGTTCCGTGTCTCCACACTGCAGTACCATGCTTGCCATGTTGGAGTAGCCCAGATTGGGGATTCTCTGCCCTTTATACTTGTAGTGGGATGAGCACCAGGAGGTGACTTAATTTACAAATCAAGGTGGTGATTTTGCCAGTTAGCAAGCCATACCTACTGTCCAAATGCTGTGCTTCATCATTCTTGCTGACTCTATCCTGAGCCATTGCCCTTATGGCACTGCAGAGTCTAGAGGCTTTACGTTTTTATATCCTCATGAAGACAATGGAGGCCATGGAAACATTGAGGGACTATTGGTCCCCTTTTACCCGAGGTTTATCTTGCTGTAGTTTTGCTTTCTAAGGTTTCAGTTACCTGTGGACAACCACTGTCTAAAAATAAAGCACAGTGTAAGGTAACTTGGGAGAAAGACCATATTCACATAACTTTTATTACAGAGTATTGTTGTAATTGCTCTATTTTATTATTACTTGTTTTTGCTAATCTCCTACTGTGCTGAATTTATAAATTAAATTTAATCATAGGAATATACAAACAGAAAAAACCACACTCTATATAGGGCTCTGTACTGTCTGTGGCTTCAGGTATCCACTGGGTTCTTGGAATGTGTTCACCACAAATAAAGGGAAACTTCTGGGCTGTGGGTAAAAAGGAGATGTGTGCATATCAGGGGCTGGAAATCTTAGAATTCTTGGAATTATTCATATTACAAAGCTAGAAAATTGAAGCAGTTATGATGGGTGTGGTAGTTAATCTTGGTTGTTAATTTGATTGGCTAGAGATATGCCTAGGAGATTAGTAAAGCACACCTCTGAGGGAGTGAGAAGGGTTTCCAGAGACAATTCCATCAGGAGGCCTAATGAATGGCCTAATGAATGGTTTTATCCATTGGCATATTTTAAATTTAAATATGCAATTGGGAGGTGGTGGAGCGATGGAAGGCAGGGCCTGGTTGGAGGAAGTGGGTCACTAAGGGCATGACTTGCCCAGGCACCTTCTTGTCACTTTTCTCTGCTTTCTGGCCACTGCAAAGTGAGCAGCCTCTGATGCATGCTTCTGCCACCCTGGTCTTCTGTCTCCTTTCAGGCTCGGGTTAACGTATCCAGCCAGCCAGAGACCGAAACCATTGAAATCACAAGCCAACACAAACCTTTCTTCCTTTAAATTGTTTCTGTCAGGTATGTTGTTAGAGTTATGGGAAGCTAACTAATGCAATGAGGAAAAAGAAAGCTCAGTAGACTAGGAATTCCATAACTTGATAAAAAATATAGTGATAAAAACTTGCATATGAGAAAACTAGAGTTTTGTATCAGTGGGAGAAGAGACAGATGGATCATAGAGAAATGGTTAATAATTGAAAATGAAAAGTAATATCTTATTTTATAGCAATTAATTCCAGATTGATTGAATATGTGAAAGAAATCAAAATTGTTTAGTATTAGCAGACATATGAGTAAATATTTTTTATTTGAAAGACAGAAGGGATTCAATTGATAACTTGAGTATCTGACGCCTCCATAAACTCCACACACAATAATCAGAACTAGAGACATGGGAAAAGCTAGAAAAAGTATTTTTTAACAAATGAAAAATTCTATTCCTTACATATAATACAGCCTAAAATATATGAAAATCCCATCCTTATAAAATAGACAAATGACATGGATTGCAACTGGCAGAATATAAATGGTCAATAAACCCAGAATTGTCTCCTGAACCATTATAAGAATAAAAACTGAATATTGTCATAATCTACATGAAGATTTCTTATGATTTTTAATATAAGTTGAAATAAACTATTTGAAAAAATAGGAGGGACAAACTTAATTTTATATATCTATATATGTATAATTGGGCTGGGATTTAGCTCAGTTGGTAGAGCACCGCTCTGTAGTCTCTGAGGTCCCTGGCTCAATTCCTAGCACCAAAAAAATGGGAGAAGGATTGCCACTCCCTAGGCAATCCCAAAACAATCAGCCATTAAAAACCCTATGAGGATTGCTATGAATCAGACATGACTTGATGGCACCT
Organism: Pedetes capensis; assembly: GCA_007922755.1. Taxonomy (NCBI): domain Eukaryota; kingdom Metazoa; phylum Chordata; class Mammalia; order Rodentia; family Pedetidae; genus Pedetes; species Pedetes capensis. Next base: position 12,584 of record VMDO01005544.1, on the reverse strand, counting down.
AACAATAACAACAACATATAATTATGAACATGCAATCATAGCTGTCACTTAGTGTTTACTCTGTGCCTGACATGGTGCTAAATATTATGCATGAACCTCAGTGCTTAGAAAAGTCCTAAGAGTTAGATGTTACTCTCTTGTTACTGATGAAGACAACTAAATAGAATGTAGGACCACAGCAATACCATGTGTGTGCAGGTGAACTTGAATTTGTACTCAGGATTTCTAAGCTTGTCCATCATACTGAAACAGCTGGGATGGTGGGTGATACCGAGGCTCACACATGCCTCACCCTACCCCAGTCTGCTTCCAGCCACGCTGTGCGATTGGGTGGTTCTTATAAGTAAGTGCAAATCAATCCTCATATCAATTCTGAACTAGTTTTTCAGCGATGTTATAAAGGAGGAGATTAAAAAGCCACATCAATGTCATTGAGGAGATAGGGAGGCAAGTAGATGCAGACAAAACAAAAACATTTATTTTCTATTGAAATTGGCCTAAACCAGGCTTGCCATCAGCTTAGATAGTTAGTTGTTCATTATCCAAGGAATGATGTAAGAGTTTCACAGGACCTGTGCTTTTAACTCAAATAAAAAAGCATGACTTTTAAAAGAGCTTTGAAAAAAAAAAATAAGAAAAATTCATACTATCGAAGCATATAAAAGACTTTTCATTTTATCATTCCTAGTATTGTACATTCAATATATCCATATTTTTTCTTTTATAAAGGCTGAGTTTAAAAAGTCAAAAACTTATTGTGTGGCACATAAGAATTTAATGAATCAAACAGCTGGGAATAAGACTTGAGGTATTTTGTTTTCCACAAATGCTGAAGCATCTTATACGCCAGTAAGGCTAGTCTTTTGAAACTGAAAAACTGATACAGTGAAAACTTTAGTTACTTCTAAGTTATACACATTTCTTGGAAACCCATTTGAAAACATTTAATCTTCAATAATACGGTAATTTCATACTTGGATGTAAATTTTATAAATAAAAGGCATTAAAAAATCTCTAGACATCTCAAGGTAGGACTCCTACAGCCTTTCAGATTTACAAGAAGTAACCAGGCTGACTACCACAAAGAAAAAAAATCAAAGCAGCCAATAACCTGAAAATTAAGTATTTTATCAATCTTCTACCATCTGGACGATGCAACTTAAACTTTTAATTTTAGGTGACTGTGTATAAATGGGCTGGGATTTAGCTCAGTTGGTAGAGTGCTGCGCTGCAGTCTCTGAGGACCCGAGTTCAATTCCCAGCACCACAAAAGTGGGAGAAGGGCCTGGCAATCCACTCCCAAGGCAATCACGAAGTAGTCAGCCATTGAAAACCCTATGAGGGTCGCTACGAGTTGGATACTGACTCGACGGCACCTAACAACAACATGTGTATAAACAGATACACATTTCTTTATGATAAGACAGAAGCATGTGGCCCACAGAGCCTCTGTGAAAGTCCTGCTCTAGTCTCACCTTATTCTCACGCAGCCACTGTCAGGACCTTTTTTTCTTTCTCTGCAGAACTTGGGATAGTGGATGGAGAGACGCAAGGCTGTGGCCTCTGTGTTTCTCGGCTCCGTGAACTCATATGTATTGCTTTGCTTACAGGTTGCTCACTAAGCCACACTCAGCATATGCCCCTGAATCAGCCCTGAGTTCTTAAACCACTAGATCTGCGATGCAGTCACTCGATCTGCTATCTCTGACTCGCTTCATCGCCAAGGTGTAAGTTACGTGCGGTGGCTTTTCACCTGTCTTTGCCAGGGGAGGAAGGAGTGAGTGCTGCTCACTGAGCTGAAGACTGGCTGATGAAGAGCCTCCTGCCTGGCAGTGGTTAGTTCTCCTAACTCACATGACCTGGCACAGTCCTCGGGACTTGGGCGCCCTTTTCCATGAAATGTCCCGTAGGATACTGGAGTGAGGCCCTGTGGGAAGGCCTGGCCGTGCCATCAGCCACCGCCTGCCTCTGACATTCGCTGTGCAGCATGCACGTGGATGTTGAACAGGGGAGTTTTCAGGACCGAGCTACGTGTAGGTTTCCCATGAGGACAACTTTCTAGTCTCTCTCTTCATTTCCTTGCACCTAAGGCCACAAGTCCAACCTAGATCTCTGCCTAGTGATCCAAGAGATCTCATCGGATCATCCGATCATCCATCGGATCATCAGATCATCCAAGTGATACTAGAGATCCAAGAGATCTCATCGGATCACTCATTTGTCTCTTATGTCATCAAGCCTGAGTTTCTTTTCTGTGCTTTGGATAGTTTGGGACCATGCACCTCTTTCTGGGAACACCTTTGAGGTTGAAGAGGAGGCAAATCATCTTGGATTTCTTCTCTAAGAGGTTAGGTTCATTCAAAAATTTCCTAATAGCATACCATTAACCTTTTAGCTATTAGTCCTTTTGTATTTGAATTTTTGTCCAAAGCATTATTCATTTATATTTGATATTCAAAGATTCATGAGTGTCCTGTATATTAGACTTGCATAATGAGAGAGCAGACACAGGTAGGTCAGTTTGTGAACTCAGGCTCCTGTTCTGGCTGGGCTGGGAGGTAAATGGGCTGGGTAGAAAGGAAGTGTTGAGATTCATGATATAGGACACTAGAACAGGATCGGGTGACAGCCTCACTAAATACCTATTATCACGGGACTGAAGTGTTCAAAGGCTAATCCCTTCCTTGTAGTCAGAATGCCTTTGGTTTGTCAATAACTTCAGATCTTTTTAAAAGGTATGTATGAAGTTGCACCTGGAATTATCTCTAGCAGCTCAGAAGGACTCAGTACCATATAAATTACCTTCCTGAAGAAACATAAACTACATAAGGGCCATGGGAAAGCAGCTGTACAGGATGGTCATGATCAGAGTTGGTTCCTGGTGGAGAAGAAGAAGAGTACTTCAAGGCTAAGCATGGGATTTGCTCAGACAATCGCTGGAGCCCCTATCAGTAAGAGATTATAGAAACCAACTTATCCTCTTGTTATACCATTTGGTCTTCATCACACCCTCCATGGGTTGGCAGGATTGTGGATAAGGGGTTCCATATGTAGAGTCACACCCAGGACTGAAAGGACTCAAGCTGGACTTGGGGACATGGCTGAGGGGAAAGTCCATGTAAGTAGGCTGGGCAGACATAAGAGAAACTTAGGGGAAATGCACAGGAAACACTGGGCATTTTTCAGTCATAGATCTGGGCATTCTCCATCTTTTTTCTATCCATTGAAATCAATCCAACATCAGTTTAACCTCCCATGGGGTCTACCATTTCAGGTGGGACAAAGATCATTATTACAGTGGAATGGAAGTCTCTTGAGCTACTGATTTTCTGTATTTTTCATGACTGATCCCTGGTGCCTAGACTAGCACCAGGCATGTCAATATTACATAATAAGTGTTTGGTGAATGCAGGAAGAAATGAATCAGCAACATTCATACTAGGATCCAGTCCAAATATGTTTATTAGAATTAGTGCACCCAGGGACACCATCAAGTATTCTAGCCTGTGAGGCAGTTAGAATCCCACATTCTGGCTGGTCAGGCAGGGACACTTAGGTTTTAATCCAACACTTCTTGTTGCTGTTGTTGTTGCTGGGTGCTGTCAAGTCGGGTCTGACTCATAGTGACCCTATGTACAGCAGAATGAAACACACCTCAATTCTGTGCTAGGCACACGATCTTATGTTTTAACCCATTGTTGCAGACACTGTCAATCCATCTGGTGGAGGGTCTTCATTTTTTTCGTTGACCTGCCACTCTCCCAAACATGATGTCCTTCTCTAGGGATTGGTCCCTTCTGACTACATGTCCAAAATACATAAGAAGCAGTCTAGCCATCCTTACTTCCAAGGAGCATTCTGGCTGTACTTCTTCTCGGACAGATCTACTGGTTCTTTTGGAAGTTCATGCTATATTAAATAGTCATTTCCAGCACCATAATTCAAAAGCACCAATTCTTCTCCTGTCTCCCTTGTTCAATGTCCAACTTTCAACACAAGTGAAAGGAAAAGGAAAGGGTGGATTAGAAGGAATGTGAGCAGAGGCTTGCTTTGGATGGATCTTGAGCCAAGGCTAATTAAAGACTTAAACTATGATTTTTTTTTCCTTCTCTTTCCCTCCTCCTGTCTTCATTTTTTCCCTAGATGGAATGGAGCAAAAACTAGCAGTGTAGGGCTAAATTCAAAACCTTGTTCTCTAAGAAGAATTTTAGGAGAATTTTCTCATTTTTTTATCCCTCCCGAATATGCTTGACCTTGAGAGAAAAGTCTAGTAGAATTCCCCGTCCATCCTGTTTCAGGATTCAGTCTCTCCACTATTCCTTACGTGGCTCAGCAAGTGTTCACAAAGGGAGTCAACACTTCCTTTCAGTTGCCCTGGTTTGAATGCTTGTGTGCTCCCCAAATTAATACATGAAATCCTAACCACAGGTTATGGTGTCTGGAGGGGAGGTGTTTGGGAGGGGATTAGGTCCTAGGGTCCTGAGGACAGAACCCTGAGCATAGGATTAGAGCGCTTTTAAAGGAGGCTGGCCAGGGATCCCCACTTACCTCTTTCACCATGTGAAGACACAGCAAAAAGGTGCCATATGTTAGCCAGAACCTGGCCCTCACTAAACACCGAATAAGCCTTGATCACAAACTTCCCAGCCCCCAGGACTATGAGAAATAAATTTCTGATGTGTCTAAGCCACCCAGCTGAGATTATTTTGTTACAGCAGCCCAAATGGACCAAGGGAGAAAAAAAGTTCTTTTAGGGCTTAGAGGTTGCTTAGGCTACTCAGAGGCCCTGCCTGGAGATGCCCCCATGCTGCTAAATTCACCTGTTTTACACGGCTCTCCTGCAGCCCATCTTGGCTCTTTAAAGTGCACTTCGATGCCTCATCCCTTTCAGTCCCCTGGCTTCATTTGTGTGTAGAGGTTCAAACTATTTTGCAGCGTTAGAAGCCCTGCCTCAGGACTCCCTGGTAAGCCTGGCTTATTTCCTACCTGAGTGGGAAGGCCTAGCAGCTGGCTGAATTCCTGGGTCTAAGAGCCAAATCACTCCTTATACGGAAGTCCAGAATGTGGCCAGGGACATGGGCAAGGGAGGGAGGTGAGAGACGAATATAAATGCGTAGGAGCCTTTGTTAGAGAGAATATCAGAGAACTGAGAGCTGGTTGAAGTCTCCAGGGCCGTGGCAAGGCAGGCTGCTCCAGTGGTTACACTTGGAGTAGAAGAGGCGACCGATCGTGTGAGACTGGGTGATCGATCAGATGGATGAGATTGGATGGTCAGACTGCAGCCAGAACAGGCAGCCCCTCTAGCCTCTTCTTTATTTTTACTTTTGAGATGGGGTTTTTCTAAATTGCACAGGCTGCCTCTGGCCTCAAACTCACAATTGTCCTGTATCCAACCCCTGCCCCACCCCAGTCCCTGGGATTACAGATTACAGGCCTGTGCCATGGCTCCCATCTACAATTTGCTTGCTTGCTTTTTCTTTTTTCTTTTCTTTTCCTTCCTTCCTACCTTTCTTTCTCTTTCTTTCTTTCTTTCTTTCTTTCTTTCTTTCTTTCTTTCTTTCTTTCTTCCTTTCTTTCTCCTTATTTTCTTTCTTTCTTTCTTTCTTTCTTTCTTTCTTTCTTTCTTTCTTTCTCTTCCTTCCCTCCCTCCCTTCCTTCCCTTCTTTCTTTCTTTTCCCTTTTTCTCTTCCTTCCTTCCTTTCTTTCTCTCTCTCTCTCTCTCTCTCTCTCTTTCTTTCTTTCTTTCTTTCTTTCTTTCTTTCTTTCTTTCTTCTTTGTTTGTTTGTTTGTTTGTCTCTGTCTTTCAGGAATGGTGCCTTTTCCTGGGCACCTTCTTGATAGTGCAAGAGAGCGGGGAATAGCTGAGCAAATCATCTTAAGGTTTACTCTAAAGCCTGGAGGGTAAGGCTCCCCGTGGCTCTGGCCATTTATCAGTTGTGCCGTTTATCAGTTGTGAGATTTGGAGGCATTTGAACCTCTCCACCACAGAGCGAGGATTATATATGAAGAAGGCTTTGGTGGTCTACAGGATTTAATTGTGTGTTGTGTGAGTGGGAAATTTTTAGGATTTTGTCCTTCTGAACTAGATGTTCATAGTCCAGGATTGTTTTGGTAAATTTCTCCTCCAAATATTTCTCTGCTTGTGCATTATCAGAGGTTGCTCCCGATGAATTCACTGCAGCTGTGTGTCAGGTTGGAAGGCCTCTGGTTTAGACCTATGATCTAGATCACACAGGGAAGGGCGGTCTGCTAGAGGAGGTTGTTAGATGCTGGGATAGATTGCTGACACTTTCTTCCAGGACTTGGTGAGAAAGATCTGGATCAGGCTAGGGACATTGCTCTGTGGAGCACTTGCCTAACGTGCAAGAATTCAGGTTGGTCCCCAGCTCTGCCACAGAAAATAAAGGGAGGGGTTTCTTGATCAGTATAAGCTTATCTTCCACAAATAGAACTCTTGTGTTCTAGTCTGCGGGAAGCACCAGTTTGAATGGTTTGGATTTGACAGCCACAAAGTCTAGGCGTGGGAATGGGCCATATTCTCTTTTTTGTGAACAATCTTTAGGTCTGTTGACTCTGCATCAAAGACTTCACTCTGCTTATATTTGCTCACATGGTTTTGAGAGCCTTCTTGCAATAGGACTTCTGACATTGCTGGTTCTTTATCTGTTATGGAAATGGTTCACAGTATGGAATGCATTGCTCATATAGAGTGCATAGGTTGGATAACTGAAGAACTTACAAGGCCTTGCCGAGCATATAAAATAAAGGGAAAGGATGTAACACAGCAAGAGCATCGAAGGCCCAAGGCAGTTCCAGGAGCAATGCCCCAGTATCTTCCTGATTTGTGTAAGGATGTGCTTGGTCTCCAGGTTGAATTGCTGAGCATTGTGTGATACCGAATCTTTGTTTTGGAAAAGATACTGAATATTTCCGGCAGGATCTCTTGTCTCTCTTGGTCACGTAGTCAAATTGGGCTGTCCAACTGGTTATACTAGGAATAAGCCATCAATAAACAAACTGGTCCTGACGGCTACCAGGAGAATCTGAACTTTAAACAGTGCATCATAAATCATTAGCTCACTGCTCTTATCTTGGCTGAGTCAGCACCAGAATCACAGGCATTCCTTGAGATAAGCAAAGACTTATCCTGGCCCAGCTGTGAGATAACTATCCTATTCACTCTATCCTCTGGTACTTAGTCCTGCCATTTAAATTATATATTGCATGTTCTTTTTCCTGTAACTTTGAGTATCTAGAAAAAGGAAAAAGAAAAAGGAAAAGAATCATTTTCCAGAGAAACAACTCTTTCCTAACAAAGTATAGGTATTGTTTCAAAGAAATATTTATTTACCGAATTTTTAGCAAAATGTGCTTATAAATGTACAATCTTAACAATACTTTTACTTTCTTCGACAACTAAATTTTTAACTGAGAATTGCTTTTTAAAAAATTGAGATATAACTTATATCCACAAAGTTCACTCTTTGAAAGTATACAGTTCAGTGATTTTTTCACTGTATTCCCAAGATTGTGCTATTGCCACTATTTCATCGCCCCGAAAAGAAATCCCATGCCCATTATCAGTCACTCACCATTGACACTGCCTCCCAACCTGTGCACCCACACTTGCAGTCTCTGTGACACTGCCTAGCACGAATATTTCACATTATTGGAGTCAGACAGTATATGGCTGTTTTGGTAACTGGCTCTTTCACTTAGCGTAATGTTTTGAAGGTTCATCCATGTTGCAGCATTACAGCACGGGTCAGTACCTCCTTCCCTTTCTTAAAAAGGGAACTCTGAGGTGCTATTCATTTTCCTCATTGTTTTTGCTTTACTGAGATATAATTCAGATGCCATGTAATTTGTACTTTTTTTTTTTTTGCACTACTTAGAGGTTGAATCCAGGGCCTCATGCATAGTAGGCAAGTGTTCTACCATCAAGCTGCCCCTAGCCTCTTTTTATTTATTTATTTTTATTTATTTTATTATTATTATTATCATTATTATTATTTTTGCGGTACTAGAGGTTGACCCAGGGCTCATGCTTGCATGCATGCTCTGCAAGTGGTGGACCAGTGAGCTGCACCCTCAGCCCATTTTTTTTTACTTTTTTTTTTTTTTTTTTTGAGACAGGGTCTCGCTAAGTTACGCAGACTGCCTCTGGTCTCTAACTTGTGATCCTTCTTCCTCTGTTTCCTGAGCCTCTGGGATTATAGGCATGTGCCACTGCACCCGGCCCTCTTTTTACTTTTTATTTTGAGACAGTCTTGATAAATTGTACAGGCTGCCTCTGGCCTTGAATTAGCGCTCCTCCAGCCTCCGGCTCCCCAGTCCCCAGTATTACAAGCCTGTGCTATGATGACCAGGTACAATTTACACTTTATTTATGTATTTATTTTGCACTACTCAGGATCTGAACTCAGGGCCTCAAGCATACTTTGCAAGAGCTCTGCCACTAAACTGTACTCTTAACCCCCTTTTTTATTTTTTAAATAAATTACACAAGTTGCCTCTGGCCTCAAACTTGCGATCTTCCTCCCTTCACCTTCTGAGTTCCTGGGATTACAGGTGTGTGCCACCACTCCCAACTTAATTATTTCTTTAAATGTTTTATGTTTTCCTGTTCCTTTCTCTTCTCTCTTTCTTAGATTACCATTATTGTGATGTTGGTATACTTGACAGTGCCTGCACCTATATCACCCTGGTATCCATTCCCATTAGGTCTCAGAAGCTAAGCAGGGTGGGGCCTGGGTAGTCCTTGGATGGGAGACAGCCTGGGAACATCAGGTGCTGTAAACTAGGGAGAAGAACCTGGCAGCCCACTACTCCCAAATAATCAGCCATTGAAAACTCTATGAATAGCAGAGAAGCACTGACATAGTACTAGGCATGGCACAGTGCCAGGTAGTGTTTCATCTGTTGTACGCAGGGTTGCTATGAGTTGGACTTGACCAGAGGGCACCTAACAACAACAACATCTGACAATGTCCCACAGAACTCTGAGGTGCTATTCATTTTCCCTCATTCTTTTTGCTTTCGGTACTCACATTGGGTGATCTCAATCTATCTTAAAGTTTGTTGATTCTTTCTTCTGCCTGTCCAGATCTGCTATTCAGCCCCTCTAATGACATTTTCAGTTTAGTTACTATATTTTTCAACTCCAGAATTTATATTTGTTTTTTTAAAAAAGCAATTTCTACTTCTCTATTGATATACTCTATTTGATGAGATATCATTCTCATTCTTTCCTGTATTTAAATCTTTGTCATAGGATCTGTAGGTTTTTAAACATTGTTTCCTTTATTTCTTTGAACATACACACACACACACACACACATATTTTTGCAGTACTTGCACATTGAACTCAGGGTCTTGCATGTGCTTTGCAAGGGCTCTACCATTGAGCTGCACTCCTGGCCCCCCCCTTTTTTTTTAAATTTATCTTGAGACAGGTTATGCAGGCTGTCTCTGGACTTGAACTTGTGATCTTTCTGTCTCCACCTCCTGAGTCGCTGGGATTACATACTGTGAGCTGCTGCACCTGGCTTGAACATATTTAAATAATTTAAAGCTTTTTCTAGTAAACCCAATATTTGGCCTTCTATAGGGATAGTTTCTATCGAGTGTGTGTGTGTGTGTGTGTACCATACTTTCTTCTTTCCTTGCATGTAGTATTTTTTGTTGTTGAAAATTAAACATTTTAAAATAATATAATGTGGCAGCTGTAGAATTCAGACTTGTCTCCACCCTCCAGATTTATTGTTGTTGCTTTTTGTTTGTTTAGTGAGTTTTTGGAAGTAACTTTGCTAAGTCATTCTTTTTTATGTGTGGTCACTGAAATGTCTACACAGTTAGCTTAGTGGCTAACAGATGTCTGGAATTATATGACTCGGTCTTTGCTAAGAGACTCTGGGTGTATTTGGAAGAATGTCTTTGACACACAGCAGAGTTGACAGCTCTGCCTCACCTTCACTTCCTGTTTGTGCAGAACCTCAGGATCAGCTGGGCTTGAGAGGTTGAGGCCATCTCAGCGCTTTCCTGAGCATGTGTGTAGCCCTGTGCACACATACAACTCTGCGTTCGTAAGCGGCCTTCTAGATTCCCAAGATTTCGGCGCAGCTTGTCACAGTCCCAATGGATATCTGATGCTCCAGGTTCCCGTTTGTACTTTTTGATTAACTTATTGGTTATCCCAGCTATCATCCACTGCTTCAGACAGCTGCAATGTTACACAAATGCTTCTAAGTTGTTTTCAACAAACACTCCTGGGGATAAAGGATTTTTGAAAAGTGAAGGGCTCTAGGTAGGGTAAAATAGCTCTGTGGGTAGAGACTGCTCATGAACCACCAAGCAGATAACATCACGACCCCTCTACGTAAGTATGCTTTCCAGGGCTCCAGGCCCAACCACCTGCTCCATCCACATAGGCTGCTGATTTTCACTGTAATTGCAGGTTGTTGTTGCTTTAGCCGTGGCTGCCCTGAGGAGGGAAAATGTGGGCCGGGCAAGTTTTAAAACTACAAATCTATTTTACAAGGTTCGGCTGTTTTTTTGTTTTTGTTTTTGTTTTTGTTTTTGAGTAAAGTATCCCAGATTGTTGTAAGCCTTTGGTTAATTTATATACTTCTACAATAGTTGATTCCGACACTGTCTTTTTTTTTTTTTTGCCATTGTTCTAATTTATTTTACATATGAGGAGATTTTCAGAGTAATCATGTTCTGATAGAACAATTTGTAGATATTTTAAATTCAATCTTCCAGTATATTTTACTCTTGACATTAGTATCATAGGCTTTGTTAAAAAATCAAATAATCTTATTAATTTTACCAAATAGTAGTTACATTATGAGAATGAAATCATTACAAAATCAATAATCATGGTTGAACTAGCATTTTGTAAATTATAAGTGGCCTTTGCCCACAAACTAAATATTGTCATGATTGGCAAATAAAACAATTACCAAATCTCATTTAATTCTGGATTGAGTCACGCTTCATACCAAAGGTTCTACTGACATGGGATCCCAATAAACTTTTCCTTTTTCTTTTAACTTTAAGTTAGTGTACAATATAATGGGTTGCATTATGGCATTTCCATACAGCCACATCATGTATTTTGCCCTATTCACGCCTTCATTACCCCAACCATGTTGCTCCTGCCTCTTCCCACTATTTTCCTCTTTCTCCACATATATCCCCTTGTACTTCCCAACCTTACATACAACAGGCATATACATTTTTCTCTAAAATAGATTTGGCTTCTGCATATGAGAGAGAACATGTGGTATTTATTTTTCTGAGGCTGGCTTACTTTGCTTGAAATAATGATCTCAAGTTCTGTCCATTTTCCTGCAAATGACATAATTTTATACTTTATGGACAAATAAAATTCCACTGTGTATATACGACACATTTTTAAAAATCCCTTCATCTGTGGATGGGCATGTGGGCTGATTCCATATCCTGGCTGTTGTGAACAGTGCTGCAATGAGCATGGACGTGCAAATGTCCCTGTGGTGCGATGACTTGGATTCCTTTGGATGTGTACCTCGCAGTGGGATAGCCGGATCATAAGGCAGTCCTCTTTTAGTTTTCTGAGGAACTCCATGCTGATTTGCGTGATGGCTGCACTAGTTTACCTACCCACCCACAGTGTGTGTTTCCTTCCCCCCCACATGTTTGCCAGCATTTGTGGTTGTTTTGTTGATGGCAGCCATTCTAACTGGAGTGAGATGGAATCTCAGGGTGGTTTGGATTGGCATTTCCCTGGTGGCTAAGGGTGTTGAGCATTTTTTCACGTATTTATTGGCCATTTTTACATCTTCCTTTGAGAACCATCTGTTCCACTCAATTGTCGGTGGTTTTATCTTTAAGTAATTGGCATCTTTCTCTAAATGTTGAAATCCTAGTCAGGTTCAATAGGTTTCCTGTTATGACTGACTGAGATCTTACTTCTTGTTGGAAAAGCACTCAGTGCAGGAGAAGAGGTTCTCTACACCTGCACATAACCCTCATCTGTTTGGTGCATCAATGGAGCACACTTCCTGGACTAAGCAAGGTTTAGTCCTTTAGGAATTCATACCATTTGGGTATATGCTAGAGCAGAGCATTGGTGGTCAGAGGTAGTATAAAAACCTTGGGCTTCCTAATTGCCTTTTCCTTCTGAAAACCAAGAAGCTCCAGCTAAACCTCATGGTAAACTAGGCTGTGGAATATCCATGGGCACAGGCAGAAACTCCTTTTGCTGGGGATCCTCAACATGGATCTGGAAAATTGATTATAGCTGTAGGGACTGTGAACCCAGAGAAGGGAGGCATCTCCTCCAAACTGTCCTAGAATTATCTAGAAAGAACTTCCATCTAAACTTATGGTTAGAACAAGTAAAAAAAAGTGTGATGCCCGGGTCCATGGCATATACTCAGAAGTAACATCAAGTCACCAAGTAGCAGCCTAGAAAACATTAGGCCAACAGCCACAGTTAATTCAGGGTTTTGCCTGCGTAAGGATCTGGAAATTCACAGTTGTCTTGTACTCCATCCTGGGGATTGTTGTTCACTATATTTGCTGAGAAAAGAAGCACG
>VMDO01005543.1:82323-110749 GCA_007922755.1 Pedetes capensis | reverse complement strand
AGGAACAAGAACAAGAGGAGGAGGAGGTGGAGGAAGAGGAGGGGGGAGGGGGAGGAGGGGGGAGGGAGAGGAAGGGGGGAGGAGGAGGAGGGGAAGAAGGAAGAAAAAGTAAGAGGAGGAGGAGGAGAGGAGAGGAGAGGAGAGGAGAAAAAAGGGCTGAGCAGTGGAGCCCAGTGGTATAGCACTTGCAGAGTATGTGGAGGCCTGGGGTTCAAATTCTAAACTACAAAACAAACAAACAAATAGATAATAGGAGCTTAGAGTACAGCTTAGAGTTTGAGAACTTGCCTAGCACACAGGACACCCTGAGTTCAACACTCCATTACAGCAAAAACAAAACAGAAAGAGAAAGAAAGAGAGAAAGAGAGAGAGAAAGAGAGAAAGAAAGAAAAGAAAGAAAGAAAGAAAGAAAGAAAGAAAGAAAGAAAGAAAAAAGAAAGAAAATAGAATAGAGTAGAATAAAATAAATATGGTGTCCTAAATATATCTGACAGGGCTGGGATTTAGCTCACTTGGTAGAGCACCACTCTGCAGTCTCTGAGGTCCCAACTTTGATTCCCAGCACCACAAAAAAGAGAAAAGGACATGGCAACCCACTCCCAAGGCAATCCCGAAACAGTCAGCCATTGAAAACCCTATAAGGGTCGCTATGAGTCTGACACAACTCCACGGCAGCTAACAACAACAACAATATATCTGACAGGAGATTTCTCAGCATAAACATTACAGGCCAGGAGAGAATACTGTACCCAACAAAGCTGTCCTTTTAAAATGAAAGAAAGATTTTTCTAGAAGTTGATTTTTGAACTGACTTTGAATCCTAAAATCCCACTAAATTTCCTTAGTAATTAATAATTTTGATCTTTTTAAATACTATGTAATTTTTCTAGATATATAATCACTCTACCTGCAAATATTATATCTCTACTTGATCCATGGAGTTCTTTAGGATTTTATTGATTTTTCTTGCTTTATTGCAATCACCATGAAAATATGAAATGGAAATTATAACAAAACATTCTCACCTTGTTTTATAGAGTAGGAAGAAAGTACAAAATGTTGTTGTTGTTGTTAAGTGCACTTGAGTCCTGTCAGACTCATAGTGATCCTTATAGGGTTTTCGATGGCTGATTGTTTCAGGATTGCCTCGGGGGTGGATTGCCACATCCTTCTCCCATTTTTGCGGTGCTAGGAATTAAATTTAGGAACTCAGAGACTGCAGAGCAGTGTTCTGCCAACTGAGATAAATTCCAGCTCAAAAATATTACTTTTGAAAATTGTTATTTTATTTTGTTAGTGCTGGGGGATTGAACCCAGGGGTTTCATACGTTTTCTGCAAGTACTCTACCACTGAGCTGCATTCCCAGTGACACACACACACACACACACACACACACACACACACACACACACAGTATGTATTTAATAAACTTTATATTTTAGAGAAATTTTAGATTCACAGCCAAGTTGAATGTAAAACACAGAGAGTGTCCATATAATTCCGGTCACCCCTTTCACACACAGTGTCCCCAGTTTGGACAGCCCACAGCACAGTGCTACATTAGTTACCATTGAGGCACCTGCCATGACACATTATTGTAACTCAAAGTCCATAGTTTACATTAGGAATCACTCTCCTGTTCTACCTTCTCCTTGTTTTGACAAATATCTAATGGTATGTGTCCATGATTGTTTGATGTCCTACACAATAGTTTCACTGCCCTAAAAATCCATTGTCTTCTGTCAGTTCATCTCTCCCTCTCCTTTGGCTTCTTCTGCCTTCAGGTTTTTAGAAATTGGGTTTAACACTTAAGAGAGCCACACACAGTAGATTTGAGAAGTGAATCCAGATTTACTTGGCAGCTGGAGGCTGACAAACCTAATGGTTTTTTTTTTAAAGCAACCCTCACATAGAACTTGAATTTTTGTGGAAGACTTGGTTGACTTTTCTTTACCCCTGTCCATAGGGTAGTTTTACCTTTCTTGCCAACCAGCCAAGGAGGAAGGTAGCTTTGTGTTTCTTCTCCCCTATGAAGTGTCCATTACTAGAGTTTAGTTTATCCAAAATTCCTTTGTATTTTGCCTTTTCTGACAGATTCAGGAAGATGGATTTTGTATCTCCCTAAATTTTTTTTGGGCATTGTGGACATTGCACTCTCATAACTTCCCACTTCGTAATTGGATGTGAACTATTACTCTCTCTCTCTCTCTCTCTCTCTCTCTCTTTAGTGGAATCGAAGGTGCTATCTTTTGCAGTAAATTTTCAAATCCAGAAATCCATGTGTATCCTTAATTTGCTCCTTGCTATATCCTTGAGTGTCTATAATCACACCATCCTAGCATCCAATCTTATCTGATCTCAGAAGCTAAGCAGGGTACAGCTGGGTTAGTACTAGAATGGGAAACCACCTGGGAATAAGGCTTGGAGAAGGACCTAGCAGCCTATTCCTGAAACAATCAGCCATCAAAAACCTTACGAAAAGCAGAGAAGCACTGACATAGTGCAGGGCACAGCAGTGTTGGGTAGTGTTTCCTTCTGTGAGACATGGGGTCTCTATGAGACAGAACCAACTCACAGACACCTAATAACAAGAAACAATATATCCTTGAGCAGGTTTTTGTTTTTAACATTTCTGTTTCCTTAAGTATAAAAAGATGATATAATTACAACTGATTTGTAAACTTCTGTGGGAATTAAATGCATTTTTATATGTGAACTACTTACAATGGCATTTGGAACATAGTAAGAATTATATACATGTTTGACATCTTTATTTGAAATAGTTCTTTGAAAAGCACAGAATGTGTTTGAAAAGTCTCAACAATTCAGAGAAAGGATAAAAGTAATTACCCCTCATTTAGTAAAGGGTAGAATTTAGAACCACTCCCAAATATTAAAACAAAAGGTATTTCCATAAATAGAGTTTAATCAACCTGAATAATATTTTCCATTTATTGGTGAGTTAGTTGTGTCATCAGTAGAATAGGTTCTTAGAGGAAAGAGGAAGAAAATATGCTATTATATAAATTGAAATAATTGAAGGAGTAAGCAGCTCCTCTGGCTTGGAGACATACATCGTAATTCCTATCTGTGCACCTCCTAGAGCTGAGGGTATGACCCATAGGACATTGCACAGCAGACACATCCACCTTTCTTTTAGGCAATCCCTCAAGCAGGACTGAATGACTGTGCCTGGTCACAGGCTCCTGAGATTCTCTATAAATGAAAAAAATAAGACACAGAAAGCAAATGGAATGTCTTTTTAGCCTTCAGGTTTTTCATCTCTCAAGTGTCTCTCGCTAAAGTCTTTCCTTCTCCAAAGTCTCTCTCCCTACTTATAACCATTGTAGTATTTTCAAAATGCCTTCCCACTTTCTCTTTTTCTCATGTGCCTGAGGCCAAAATAATACTATTACTGATGATAATGAATATAGCATCACTTATAGAATAGGGAGATGAATTCATGACATTCTTCAAAGAATGTATTTTTCTAGTATCCCAGAACTACAAAACCATAGAAAAACTGTAGAAAATATTAGATGCGGATGGCCATTTCTCTCTCAACCTCATTCTTCTTCAATACTTCCAACAATCCATATCAGTCTTTCTCTCGCTCTCCCTCTCCCGCCCTCCCATAGTGTGTGTATGTGTATATGTGTGTGTGAGAGAGAGAAAGAGAGAGCAAGCGCGAATGAGCAACTAAGCTGACAATGATGTGATACACCTATTCTAATGCATTTTCAGGTTCTGTGACTGCTGGTTCCAGGAAGTATTTTCAGACAGGGAGTTCTTCCAGTATAAACAGAGACTTACTTATCAGTCTGGTTCCTTTCCTAATGAATTTTCCAAGAAACAAGTGTTTAGGGGATAGAATATTTGCCATTTTCTGAAGGAAAAATTGAAAGTGGGCAACCTATACTCCCTCCAATCTGTTCTTGTGCACTTTGCTAGATGAAGACCCACCATCCTTCACAAGATCTGCTCCACCCACCCCACTAATGGATTATTTCCTCTTTGTCTTGTTTTCAAGGTTGATGCTCTTCAAGCCAGACAGGCAGGCAGGCAGCTGCAGAGGACAGCATCACAACTCTTGAAGCCTGTAGATAATTGCCAAAGGCAGCTGTACTCAGAAGCCCCACCTGTTAACGAGCTGCCAATTATTTATATGCTTATAAATCACCTTTTAAACACTAACAGGCACTAATAAGCCCTGGCTGCTCGTTACCATGGTAACTGACCATGTCTCGAAAAGGAACAAGGCTGCTGACATATGGTCTCTGGGTCAATGGTCCAGTATTTCCTGGCACTGATGTTTTTACTCCTGCACAAGAAACTGTGCTGTCCAAGTATAACAAAAAGTCACATGAAAAAGGAGGCATAAGACACGATGAAATGCTTGTTTTTCTCCCTGATGCCCAGGGTGTCTTAAGGGAATAGAATTGTTTCCAACTCTCCATGAGCTGTGGGAACAGGTTGCCCTAACTTGTTAAGTGGCAGTTCCTATGTACAGCCACATAGCTGGTTTATCCAGGCCACCTGCTGTTAGATATGTTATTCCCCAAAGCTTCCAGGGCTGCTAGGCTCCAGTGGTCTAAAGAGGTTTTCCTAATGCATTCAGTTTGCTGTTGCAAATAGATATGATGATAAGCTACTTTGTGGAATGCTCAATAATATTTAGTTAGATGCAAGTAATGGTTTTCAGATGAAAAAGAACATAGTTTTTGTTCTCAGTGAACTGAAGGCATTTTCTCTCTTCTTTTAAAAGCTTAGTGAGAAGGCAACCATGCATGACCCAAAAACTCTGTCCACAGTAGAGACAGAAAATGACATTCTGCCTTCAACTGGTTTTCCAAACTAGATATAAAGAACCTCACCATAAGTGGTATCAAGTATGAGATGGCAGCTCAAAGCAGCTCATAGAGCATTAGTGAACAGTGACCTAATCTAGCAACACAGGGATGCGATTGTGTTCCAGAAATGGCTTTTGTCATGCCTTCTGAAAGATACTAGTTTTCAATAAAAATTGAATTGTTAATACCATAAAAGAGATCCTTACCCTTTGACATATATTCAAATGAATACATTTAATCTTTCAACCTGCCTACTATGAGGCAAGGAATATGAGCTTTAGACCAAAAGTAACAGATTCAGGATTTATTAGTATTACTATTATTTTTGTGCCTCACTTTAGCTGGAAGGCAGAGGAAATGGATGAGGAGTTCTGCAAGTCTTTAGATTTTCTGAAAATTATGATAGTGTTTGGGACAAATTGCTCCCTCTAGAAGCAATCTATCTATCTATCGATCGATCGATCGATCTATCGATAGATAGATAGATAGAGATATATAGATATACACATGTATAGAGACATCTCTATGTCTCTCTATCTCTTATCTACCTCCTTACCTACCTATCTACATGTCCATATGTTTAACGAACTAACTGAATTTATATACAAATGTTTCCTTGGAGTTATGCATATGCCAGTGCTAGAGAATGTGCCATTGTTACTTTCTGTGGAGAATTCTAACTTCATGTTTGGCTCCTAGAAGTCCTCCTTTCAACATCCTATGCTTATTAGTCTAAATATTCAGATAGAGATTTCGAGTGTCCACAAAAGGGATCAATGTATTGGGTATATTATGCAGGGTTTTCCCCCAACAATGAAATATTTTGGGATAAGGAAAGGGAATGTGTGGATAAAAATTCAATGGTAGAGCAGGTGTAGGGCTGATTAGAGGTTGAAAGAGGATTAATTATGTTCCAAATTTGTCAAAATGTAAAGGTTGCCAATAACGTCAAGGCACTGACATTGATAATGAAAGGGTAATCAACCATGTGGACTATTGCAAAAGGTTTACAGAGGAACTTACAGCCCTTTGGTCTTGCTTCAGCAGATTGGTGTTGAGGTTGGCAAGGTGAATTAGTAATTTGTAAGTGTATGCATGGCTGATTTAATCAAGAACCAAGTCATTTGAAATGTCAAGGAAAAGCAGACAGACTAATCTCCTATGCAGGTGGGAATTTGACTGCTCCCTACTCCAAAGTTTCTCTTCATTTGGAGTGGTCAAGTGGGAAGAGTAGATATCGGGAAAAAGGAACACAACCTTGTATGTGCCTCTTAATAGCCACGTACTATTGGGAAAGATATTTAAAAAAAAAAAACTTTAGGGCCTTAGGTTTTGCTCACCTCTGTGAACTTCATGAGGAGGTATGAGTTACACAAATATAATTAATAAGCAAAGTATATTCAAGCTGAAAGTCTCTAAATAAAATATTGACAATGTAAAAGATAATAATAATAATATGGTAGTAGTGACGGCTGCTGTCTTTTGGTGGTGGACTGGTAGTCTCAGGTCTGATTTGAAAATATATTGAATAAAACACATGAGAAACTAAAACAAGATGATCTAGGCACACATAAAAAGTGCTGATAGAAGAAGGAAAGAGGGAACATTTAAAAAATATTCTTAGTTGATGAAGACCCTAGATACATGGTTCAAATACTGGCTCAGTCAGTAACTGAATGACCTAAAACAAGTTACTGAATCTCTCTCAACCTGGGATTTCTCATCTGCTAACAAAGAGATCTTTTATCAAATGAAATTGAAAATGGAACCTCAGTGTATAAAATAAGCTTGAAGTCTTGTTTCTTCTGTTGAAATCTTTCTTGGTATTTCCTTTGCTCCCATGGATCACCTACTTAAAAATCCAAGAACATGGGAAGTCATAGTTTGAAAACTTAGGGACCTGAGTGGCATGCAGTGTTCTAACAGTATTATTCTTGCTTCTGAGATTCAAACTCCCCTAGGCAAGTCTTAATTCTCTTGAGAAGGGAATTAAAGTGAAAGAATAACTCAGATGGGAAAAAGGTTATTATTGACTAACTGATCCATAAATAAGCATCTTAAAACAATAATCACCAGAAAGGAAAGAAGGGTTCATGGGGAAGTAATGTACCTTCAATCAATTCTGTTCTAAGAATATCTATAAAAGCAGAATAGGAAAAGAAAACATGACAACACTCCATAAAAATACCATGGATTGAAAGCATGAATTCTTCACATTCATTGACATCAAATTTAGGCTGATCAAGTTTGCTACCCAAATGCAAACACCCAACCTACCACACTTAGGGAATTAACTGCAGCCATTTCTTGTACATACAGGGTAATTTTTTCCCATTCTTTTGCCTCTTGTCCAATAATTCAGTGAAAATTTCTAGAGAGAAATAACGAATTCAATGGCCTACTCTTGAGAAGCAGTGGGCAGAGAGATTCTGGCTACATTCATTCAATATTTTGCAGCTAAACATATAGGAATGTTTCTGGGGACAGGGTATGCCTGCCTTTCCTATGAAGTCACCAATCTCTCCAAAATGTTTTCACAAAATTCTTTCTAGCAATTGTTTAAAAAAAAATTCCCACAACTCTCTCTTGAGCTTTGGAACAGGATTACTTGTTTTGGGCTTCAAACCTTTTGGGAAATTCTGGATTTCTTTTCTTTTCTTTTCTATACTTTTCTTTTCTTTTCTTTTCTATCCTTTCCTCTCTCTCTCTCTCTCTCTCTCTCTCTCTCTCTCTTTCTCTCTTTCTTTCTTTCTTTCTTTCTTTCTTTCTTTCTTTCTTTCTTTCTTTTCTTCCCTCTCTCTCTCCCTCTCTCCCTTCCACCCCCCTCTCTCCTCTGTTCTGATTGGTTATTAATAAAAGTCAGAATAAGCTCTCTGTGGTTTGACTCTTCTGTATCTCTCAACACTACCTCTTCTACTAATAGCTTGACCCTAGGCATCCTAAACAGCGTGCAGTACCAATTGACTAGAACCCCAGATAACTCTCTTCTTACTCCTTCCTTTTCTTAATTTTAAAAAATATTTTACATTAGCATTACATTTGCTATAAAGCTTTTAAAAATTATCTACCCTGTTAAGTAACTTTGAGAACTCTTAATCAGTCCTCACTTCGTGCTTTTACTCTTCCTTTTGCAAACTTCTCAGTGTTTCAACATTTCTTTTTTTTAAAAAAAAACCAAAAACAGTTATCCCTTAAAACACCAAAAAGACTGCTTTTTTAATAAATGCGTCTTGACTAAGACATAAGTGACATGCAATAATTTCTACACAATTAAAATTTACTATTTGGTAAGTTTTGACATATGACTATACCCTAAAATCATCACCACAGTCAAGATGATAAAAAACAGTGTGGTAATTTGTTGGTTTGGAAATATTTCCTGTTCAATTAAATTATAAGAGGAAGAGTAGATTTGATCCCTGCTTATATTCCTAGCACCTAAGTATCTGGCACTTAGAAGGTTTATATGTCAATAACATATAAATTATCTGTACATTATCATTGAAATATTCCTATATTACTAAGGGTACACTACAGTGAGATATCACAGTCTTCCAAAGGGCTCAGAGCATCTAGTTACCTTTTGGTTAATTGGTTTTTGCTCCTGCTATGGTAGATTTTAGGACTGTGTGTTTGTTAAAGGTATACTTGGAGGATATGGCAGAGAGGGTTGAGGATCATAGAAGAGGCCAGAGTTTGTGGCTGGACAAACAATTCTGGATGGAGATGGAATGTCAGTAAGAATGTCCAATCACAGCTTGCCTCTACTGAGATGGTGATAGAGATAAGGATAGCCTGAATTTCTAGAAGGGAACTGGAAAACGACTTAGAGTCATGAGGTTAGATAAAGTGGTGTCAAGAAAATGAAGCCATGGTTGACATTCATGGTTTGAAGCATTGACTTTAGGGAACTACATTCTTAAAGCCTTTGGGCAGATTCTAATTTGATCCAGCAACAATATCTATTTGGCTCCAAACTGATGAGCATCTGCTAATTTTTCTAACTGCTTTAATCATTTAAAGTCTCAAGTTTTCAAAGCCTATGCCAATTTTAATGAAGGACTATGAGGATCACCTTATGTTCCCATATTTAGTATTCCTACTTAATATTCTATTTATTGTGTCACATAAATATATCAAAATGTTAAGTAGAGAGTCTTGAGTTTCCAGAATCCAGTGAATTACGTATCAAAAATCTGAAATTCTTTTTAAGGTCACAATAAGCAGAAAGAGATTTGTGCAGGTGCCTTACCCACATGAGTATGATACTCTTGAGGACAAGGACGTGGACTTCTTCAGACTTTTCCCCAAGAACTTATCACAATCTCTAGCTTCTTTTTTTGTTGTTGTTGTTCCTTTTGTCAAAGTAAGTAGTCAGGGGTAATTTACTGTTTTCATCTTCAAGCACTCCTAATCAAGAGTGATTGGCAGCTCAAAACTGAATAGGAAATTAGGTACCACAAAAATTTGAGAAAATATTTGCTGTACACATCTTAGACATTTTTAAATTTTACAACTCTTCTTTTTATGGTCCACTGTGTGACATGGGATTACAGAGGAAGGAGAAAGTGAAGAAAAGAGATTGTTTAAACAAAGAAGATACAGGGTGTAGAGGAAGGAAATGTTAGCAATGGAAAGTAGATTAAATGTGTTAGAAATGTAAGGAAGGTGGGAGAAAATAATGGGAACAGAGACAGAAAGCAAAGACAGGGACATGTGTGGCAATGTAGGGCAACCCTTGTGTAAATGACCTCCTTAATGTCTCTACTTATCAACATCCATCCTGTTTCTGCTTATAGTGGTCTGGACATTCAGCTTAGTTTAAATGGTTTTCTACTATCTGTTATTGAAGAAAGTTAAGAAGATGGTTGGCCCTACTTTTTCTTGTCCCTCAAAGGTCTCTTGCACATATTCTGAAATTGTAGCTTTCTTTAAATAATATATTTTAAGTCATATAGGAATAGATACGATAATTCTTAAATTCTCCAATAGCAAATCTTCGTGCTAGTGAACAGATCATTAACTGAAACATTGCCTTCTTGAAATGAATCCTGAAATCCCAGGTTGTCTCTGATGACTTTAACAAAATTGCTATAAATGGATGCAAAAAAAAATAATCTTCACATAGGTAGAAGGCAGAAGATTTCACTAGGTCTTGCAAATTTACAGATACTTTAGAATAAGACTTAAGGGAAAATGTAGGTGCAAGTGTTACTTTTGGAAATCAATACTTAGTCTACCCCTAGCATTCCAGGAAAATTATTTATTAAAGTTACTTTGTGGACATCCTATAGGAATTAAAATTAACTGCAATGTGATGTCTATAGCAAAGGTATACTTATAAATTAAACTACTATGAAAATAAGGGCTTTTTTTTTCAATTTGTCTTCAATGAATTCAACTATTTCTACAAACTCCCATAAAACATTCATCATTGACCTATGAGCATTAAAAGGCAGGCCTTAAAGAGTTTGTAAATTAGTGATAATAGCTCATAATCTACTCTAATATAGCAGACAGGTATACTTGCAAAGAATTCTGATGTGTTTGACCACCAAAATGACTCAGGAGCTTTCTAGGAGGGTTACTTACCAGGCACTCCCTGAGATGGAGTGGGAAGGCAAGAAGAGATGGTGTTTGAATTTGATTATGACTAAGGAGGAGGAATTTGCTGCATAGAGAAGTTGTAGGCAGGCAGTGGGGAGGGAGTGAGGAAGATTCTACTCATTCTGCCCACGAAAATACACTAAGCAAACATACACACATATACGTGCTGACAGTCCTAAATATTCCTCATTGCTGGGCTGTCAGCTTATTTCAGTTCTGAACTAAAGGTAAGAAGAGATGCTTTCTCATCCTGGCTCATCAATGATCTATTATGTGACCTTGAGCAAGACTATAAAGTCTTAGAATCTCAGTTATTCCAGTATGATGAAAGATCTGTATTCTATGATATCTATGGTCCTATCTAATGAAAAAAATGGGAAATAAAATTAAAGTTGTTTGATCTGAAACTTATCATACGTGGGACACAAGAACAGCTTATGAAAAGTTGTCTCAACCACCCTAATTTATATAGGAGAAAACAATTTAAACTCTAATTAAGAGGGAAAATAGTTGCTTGTTAAATATAACTTTAAATGTCTTTGCTGGTTGGGAGCACAGAAATCTTTGAGTATAAATTTCACAATTTTCTATAAAAATTAAGAATACTTTTTCCACTAATTTTCAGATAAGGAAAGATGCTGTCATGAGTCAGGACAAAGACATATAGTGCATTATAATACTCTGTCTGACTCTGTGAAGACAAATGGAGGTGGTAAAGACTCAGTACTGTACATAGCACCAGGTTCCCTGTAACAAAATTGATGGCTGGAAATACACTAGGGATGTACCAAATCTTCTGCTCAGATCTAGATATCTTCAGGATTGTCATTTGTCAAATATGTGAACTGGAGCTCAGAAACTATATATAATACCAAAGACATCCACAGACACATCCTTCCTTCTGCAAACATCTTTCCAAAACTCGACACCCACGCTTTCAGTCTTTGAGTCTATGGTACCTCATTTTCCCCACTTGGAAGCAACATGAACACAGCCAAGAAAGAAATCTGGAATTTAAAGTCTTCCAGTTATATAGTTGTTGTTGTTGTTAGGTGCCGTCGAGATGGTATCCGACTCATAGCGACACTCATAGGGTTTTCAATGGCTGACTGTTTCAGGATTGCCTTGGGAGTGGATTGCCAGGTCCTTCTCCCATTTTTGTGGTGCTGGGAATTGAACTTGGGACCTCAGAGACTGCAGCGCAGCACTCTACCAACTGAGCTAAATCCCAGCCCATTGTTATATAGTTAGGCTTTACATTAATTAAAAATGAGTCATTGGACAAATAACTAACTGGCCCATAAATTACCAACTATCCAGTTGTTGATATATCTATTTCCATATATGTCTTTATGTGTGGTGGAGTGGGATATACTATCTCTTTTCAAATTGGATTTAAAATGTTTCTTAGAAAAAATCATCAGTTGATGCTGGTTATGAGAGTTATTGCTTTTTTTCAATTTGTAAAATGTTTAGGTAAAATCAGAGTCTCATACTGTGTTTACAAATAGAAGTAAATACTTTATTGTAAAAGAGAACTTTAAGGAATAGATTTCATTTCAATTGGTTACCAGAAAAAAATCAAATGTGTTTAGACTATTCCTATGATCTGCCATTTGGGTACTGATGATGGTGACGATGAAGTGAAAACCTGTAATCTTATCATTTCTTTTGCGAACATGAAGTCCCACTATATACGTAGCAATCATCTATTGTCTTAGTGACAGGCCTAATGGAACTGTGGATGAGATAGAAGGGAATGTTTGGAGAGGGCCACTCTTTCCCTCAGTGTTTATCACCTATGGCATATATAGGCATGCCCTAGGCATCCCCTACTCTGGCTTCTGGATCATCCTTTGGTATTGATCCAAACCACTTAATGATGAATACAGACAGCATTCTCCTATTTAAAGGTCTTGAGTATCTATTATTGTTTTTATGTTTATTATCTTAATACCTGACATTTATAACATCTTTCTTCCAAAGTACTCTCCAGAGTGCTATAAGGTGTCAAGTGAAGACAAATGAATGGGAAAGCACTTTGTGCTCTACAGATGAAAGGAAATACACTCTGGCTCTACTGCTTTCCAGGAATAACTGTGCTTGCTTCTTCCTGTTTTCTTTCTCCAACATGGCAACCGTTACAGCAGGGCCTGTTCTTAGGATCTGCTCTTCTTTGCTCTTTCTCATTCTCTGAAATACTCACATGAATATACACACAAACACACCTGCACACCAACGTGCATTCCCATTCTCACTTGGTGACTCTCAAACCTGCATTCCACTATGAGATCCTTTCTTAAAGCCTAGGTTCATATCTATAACCATCTCTTATAAATTTCTCCTTTAATATTTAAACTTAAATCTAACCTTCCCTATATACAGCTCATTATTTATTTATCTTTGGAAAAACTATTTCATAACTTTATTTGATATTCAAAATGCATTTTGGAAAGTACAGAATTTTTTTAAATGGTATGGCCCCAGTTTGAAATAGATTAGAATAAAGAATGATATAAGTCTCTCAAGGGCACTGGACAATGATTAACAAATTCAGTGAGCATAGCTTGGAGAGTATTTTGGACTAAATAAGAGTTTGAGGATAAGATCTAGTGAGACCTGGCATATTAGACAGATGGCATGTTGCTGTGACAGAGAAATCAACCAAAACAAACCTATCCGGAGAAAGATTTATTGGTAGCTCATAGAGGACTTCCATCCACAGAGACAAGGGAGGCATATGGTGTGGCAACAGGGCAGGCAGGGTGGACCCCATGGTAGAGAACCTTACATTGTGGCATATCAGGAGGCAGGCAGCAGAGAGCGACTAGAGTCGTGAGTCTGGCAAACAACCTCTGAAGGCCCACCCCCAGTGACCACTTCTGTAAAGCAGAGTTCTGCCTCCCAAAGTACCATCACCTGCACAAACAGCACCACCAATTGGAAACCAAATGTTCAAACACATGACCTTTGGGTGGCATTGTAGACTTAAACCATAAGATTCCATACCTGGCTCCCAAAAGTCATGGCCATCTCATAATGCAAATGCATTTAATCCAACTTTAACTGTCCTCAAAGTCTTAACAGTTTCAACTTGGTTTGAAAGTTCAAATTCTCCATTGAAACTTAAGACAAATTTAGCTATGAATCCCTGCAAATCAAATATAAGTTACGTGCTCCCCACAAGGTAAGCATTCACATTCCAAAAAGGAGAAATGGAGGCACAGAAAGGTAAAATTGGTCCATAGCAAGACCAATAACCGATGGACAAACCAATTCTGTGGCTGTATGTCTAATATTGGACAAATGCAATATCTTCTGGCATCTGGCATCTGGCATCACCTGGGCTCAAATAGGCTTAGGCAGCTTCACTCCCGTAGCCCTCCCATTTGTAGCATACATGTTCCTCATGCTGGCTTCACTTGTTGCCAGCAGCTTCCTTCAGTGGACATTTCACATTGATGACATATCCAACACACTGGGGGCATCAGCCCTTCAGGGGCTCTCCACAGTGCTCTCAACCTTAGTACACATTATCTGGCCTCACAGGCCAGGAACCTGGTAGCAGCCTCCATAAGCCCTTAACTCTTGCATTCTGCATGCTTTTACAGCAGCACCATGTGGATGATGCCAAGATGTTTTGCTAGCTCCAGAGGTAGTTTTGCCCTATTTACACACAGCTGCAACAGTAACCTCGTGTGCCTAGGCTGAGAAATCATTTCTCTGGGCAGCGTCTCTGCAGGAGAGAATCCTTGAAGCATTTACATTCCAGACACTTTTCTTTCAAATGGGTTTTTAGTCTCACACCCTGGAATCTTAGATGGGAGGGGTCTGTCAGACTGCTTCTGTGCCTCAAGGTGATTGCTATTGTCCAGTGAAAAGTCAAAGCTTTTCTTTACTTTGGCTTGTCTTTTAATAATTAAGGCATCCTTGCCTGAACCAGCCATGTCTACGGTAACCTTGGACAAACCACAGAATTTTTCCTCTTTACACATTTCTCGGATCTTTCTGTTCTGCCTTCTCTCTATTTTTCCATCATAAATCTGACTGTAAGCAGTAAGCAATAACCAAGCCACATAGTACTATTTTCCTTAATATTTCTTGCACCAAGTTAATTATTACGTTAAAAAAAATTCAGCTTCACTCAAATCTTTAGGACATGGACAAACTGCAGACAAACTTTTGTCAAGAATGTGTAACATGGATGGCTTCTAGTCCAATGCCAAATAATTTCCTCATTTTCCTCTGAAGCCATGTAAGCCCCATTGGCATTTCTATCAAAGGCTGTATTCTAATCTTCTAAATTCTTACCAGAACTGCCCTGTAAGCACTGCTCATAGCATTCCAGGGCTTCTCTCCTGCCCACCTCTCCAAACTCTTACAACCTCCTCCCACAAACAGGTTCTAACTGCCTAAGAACCACATGGTCAAGTTTGTGCACAGCAACAACTTTACTTCTGGTACCAATTTTCTGTTATTAGTCATTGCTTTCATGCAGAAATCAACTGGCACAAACACATGCAGGGGAGAGATTTACTGGAAGCTCATAATTAGAAGATTTCCATCCATAAAGACAGAGCATGCATATGGTGTGGCAGTGGGGCAGGAAGAGTGGGGAATCTGTCAAAGAACCTTACATCTTGTCAGATCAGAAGGCAGAGAGCAGAGAGCGGTTGGAGCTATATGTCTGGCTAAAAACCTCTAAAGGCCCACCCTCAGCTACCACTTCTGCAAATGTGAATTCCACTTCCCAAAGTTCCATAACCTCCACAAACAGTGCCACCAACTGGGGAAGAAACGTTCAAACACATGACTTTTGGGGAGGCATTTTAGATTTAAGCCACAACATGTGGTAAACAAAATCTAGGGTTATATTAAGCAAAAATGAATGACAATTGAACTTTAGTGAGTAACTCCTGTGTAAGCTCAAGTTCCAAAGCAAGTTTCACCAATTAGAGTGGACATTAGAAAATAATAATATTTTATTTATGCATACTAACATATATAAGCATTAGTAGTAAAAGGATCATATTTTTGAGTTTTTTCAGTTTTTCCTTTCTTAATTATGCAGAGTTGGGAAAGTTACACTGGGTGACTAATGCAGGCAAACCCATCAATAGGCATGCTCCCATCTCACAGCAATAATTAGCCAAATAGCTGATCTGATGCTTACTAGGGAGTAGTTCCTTACCCTACCTCATCCCCATCCCTGCTTTCTCACTCCCTGATCCCTATCAACTATGATCCCATTCTCCAGAAAGCAGGGGAATTCATGAGACTCATAATAGGTACCTTCCCTTACCCATTTCATGTTCCCAGTTAGTCAACAATTCTTTTTGTTCATCCTTTATAATCTTGATCTTGCATTGATTCTTCTCCACCCTCATGGTCAGGTCATTACCTCTCATGGTCCAGTTAATGAGAATGTCATACCTAGGTCCTCTATTTTATACAACTACTGTACGAGTTGCCACCTTCAAAAACTTACTCAAGAAAACAAATATTTCTTACTTATTAATACCTTAAGTTTAGCTTTATCACTTCCTGTCTCTTAAGTCCCTTAATCCTCTCCTTCTTCCTTGTCTAAATAAGTTTCCTAGCAGCCCCAGCATGGATCCTCTTTTCTGGTTAGGGCGCTTTGTGCTCTGCCCCATTTCCTTGCTCCATTATATTGACTCCTAGCTCTAGATATTTATTTCTTTTTCTGGCACTCTTGTCCCCTACATTCTTTTGTAACCATCAATGCTTAAATCCTTAAAGAGCCCTTCTCTCAGTTCTACCTTCTCAAATGACTTTTCTGTTAAAGCACAGCTCAGCTCAGCGTGAGAGTACACATCTGTAATCCCTGTACTCAGGAAACAGAGGCAGGAGGATTGATGTGTGCTCAAGGCCAGCCTGGTCTACATACCCAGCTCCAGGACAGCCTGAGCTACCCAGTAAGTCCTTGTTTCAAAATTAATTAATTAATTTATTAATTATTAATAGCTCAACTACTATCTATTTCAGAGAACCTTCCTTCCAATCTGAATGGAGTGGCCTCCTTGGGTATTTGCACAGCTAATAATTCATTGTATTGTAATTGCCCTACTATTCCTATGCATCTTCTTCTAGGTTCATCATTCTGTGAATGCAAGTACCATGTGCTTCTTGTGACTCTAGTGCTTGGTACTTCAACTGCTATATAGAAGGCTATAATGATCTCCACCTGTTTGAATTTCTTGACATATAGAGCACTTATCTCAATATCTAAGGTTTAATTGTATATCATTTCAAGTCATTTACTAGTACATATGTTGACTTTCTTTTCCTAACAAGGTTAAAATGTTCTTATTGAAGAAAAATCTCGTCTTAGAGACTACAATGAATAGTTCCCGTAGATCTAGCAGAGTACTACTTGTATAGTAAGTGATCAGTCGATTCTTCTAATTTAGTGAAATACCCAAGCATTGTTGCTAATATCATAAACCAAAAATACTATAACCTAAATTGGTAGGAGTGGAAACCGTTTACAAATTGTCACAAATTTGTTCTTTTTGTGTCCTCACAAAATCATTCATCCAATTAGCAGGTGCCAGTATTTGACTGTCTTATATCAGCCAATGAATAAAAATATTCTATCTCAAGAAATAATTGATCACATTATAAATTTGCTTTCCCTGCTTTATATTTTCCTCTTTCACTGCTTTATGATGGCTAACATTCCCTTCTTTTCTTCTGGTACTCCCGTGATCCAAATTTTCTGACCTGTTTATCCTTTTACCTATCCCTTATCTCTCAAAGCTGTCTTATCCTTATATCTGAGCTAGATATTTCCTAGATCAAAGTTCTTCCTACAACCCAATTTTCCTAAAACAGCAAATATTCCTCATATCAGCTCACTGCCATTGCTTCCAAACATCACAAATGGCTTTTAAAGCCACTTATCAGCGTGAATCTATCCTAAGATCAATACGCTGCCATGCTTTTTTCAAATAGGAAAAGAGAACACCATAAAAGAAAGAAGATTCTAACTTTGCTACTGGAAAATACAAGCACTATGAAAATTGTTGTGGGATATAGCTATTGGGAAAATTTACAACAAATATTGGAAAGTCTATATTTGTGAATTGTCTCTAGAGTCTATATTTGTATATGCTTACTATATTAAAAATCACTGTTATCATTAATTTGTTTCTCTATTCCGTACTGATGCTTGATACCTATGAATGGTGGCTATATAAAAACTTTTTAACAGGTGCAATGTGTTGAGTTGATGGTCTAAGCTAAGTTCTCTCTTATGTAAGTAGATATTATGTTTTATGGGTTTGAGATGGTGTAAATTCTTTTTTAATATTTAAATTTTGTGTCTCTTAAGATAACTTTACAATTGTTGACCCCAAGGTCTTTATCTCTTGTCAGGAAGAAACAATAGTTACTAAGGGCTTTTTCCATTTCAAGTTATCTTCTCTTTATATTTTATCTGTTACAAATGTACTGAATTTAGGAAATGCCCCTTATAATAATTATATACCTATGTTGTTGTTGTTATTAGGTGCTGTCAAGTCGGTATCTGACTCATAGCGACCCTCATAGGGTTTTCAATGGCAGAGTGTTTCAGGATTGCCTTGGGAGTGGATTGCCAGGTCCTTCACCCATTTTTGCGGTGCTGGGAATTGAACTCAGGACCTCAGAGACTGCAGAGCGGCACTCTACCAACTGAACTAAATCCCAGCCCATATACCTATAGAAGGTGGAAATATCAATCATTCACACACAAGTAAAATTATCTTAATCAGTTTTGATTTCCTGCCAAGAAAGAATAGGAATATCCCTTAAGAATGGGAATAACATTGGAGGTAGGATGCTGAGTTAGTAGACAGAAAACTGTAGTAAGCTGTCTATATAGGCATATAGAAGGAGAAAAGAGTGCCCCTTGCAATAAGAGTAAGAACTTCTGGTTACACATCCTGTGACACTCTAGCATCACTGAAAATCATTTCACGTTTTGCCGAAAGTTATAGAGGCTCATGCTGGACAGACTACTGGTCTATTTAAATTCTGATTAGGGATTGCCTTTTATCTGTTCACCCAATTCATTTGCATTCCTTTTATTTTGTTTTTTGATCTTCCTTTGGTTTCTTACTTGGTGATAGGTTTAACACAGCTATAGCTTGTTCTGATGCAATGCTGATCCAGCCTCAGTGAAATAGGTATTTCCAATCTAAAACCCAGCCTACCTGTGTAAATGCTTCAGCTATGTTGTAAAGGATTAATATCCTGGCATTATTAGGCAGGCAGCATGCTAGTATAGAAAGAATACTGTTTTGAGAGTTGAGCTCTATGAATACTAATTTCAGTGCTCCCAAATAACTGCATAAACTTGAAGTTTCCATGCCTCAGCTGTAAAATGGGAGGACTAAGCAAGAAGATTTTCTGGATCACTTCCAGATTTAACATTGTGCAATTTTTCTAATTATATATGCTTCCTGATTTTCCTCTAATTTTATATGAGAGCTTACTCGCTTGGAGTCTCAGAGTAATTTTCTGACAAGTGGGGTGATAATGCTTGCACTGTTTATCTCACAGAGTTGCAGTAAAGATAACATATGAAATTATGTATGTCACTATGCATTGTGAACTGCAAAGCCCTATAATTTCACAAACCAATTATTATTGGATATTTCTATTTTTTTTTTTTCTGTTACTTTGGTTAAATACACACCATGAAACCTCAATGGATAACCAGCAGAGGGAGACAAGTTCAGATTATATTTCTCCTTGAAACTGAATTACTTAATTGCAATCTGCACATGTATTTTAAATTTAAAAATCAAAATGAAATTCATTCTTGGCAAATAGTTTACATGATCACATGCTATACAAACATGTTGAAGCTATACAAACATGAGAGAGAGAAGAAAAAGAAAAGGCAAGGAAAAATATGGAGGAAAGAATCTGGCTTTCTGGGCCTAGTTTATTATGGCTCAGAAACAGCCCTTCTGTGAAGAATGTCATATTCCTATGACAACTTTCCGAGGATGTCCATCTGGAAGTGCAGGCTATTTGGGTACCTACTTAGGAACCAATCCAAAATTCTAAAAGTAGAATTTCCACATTCCCTCTGAAACTAGCTTTTCAAATTCAACTTTCCCCTTTTCATCAGTCTGGACTTCAAGCAGGAAAAAAAAAAAAAAAAAAACAGAGGAATCCATTGTCCTTCCTTCTTCCTCCACTTCAGTATTCAATTAGTTGACAAGTTCCATGAGTCTGTAGGTGAAATTTTCCTGAAAGTATTTTCCTCTTTTCTCTTTTCATTGTCATTGCTCTGTAGGCACTTTCATTATCTCTTACCTTTGCTACTTCTGAAACCTTATAACTGGTCTTTCCTGACTTTAACTTCTCCCAATATATCTTCCACTATATTGTCAGTTAGTTATCTTCTTAAAACACAGGTCTGATTATGTCACTCTCTTGCTCAAAACTTAAATGTCTCCCTACTGCATACAGAATAAAGGGCAAGCTCATTATCAAACCCTTCACTGACCCCAACTTAAAAATATTCATTTCCCACTTTAACTTTTCCTTCCTCTCTCCCTATACCACTCCTACAACTTGTCTTCCTTATTAAAGTGTGGCAGAAGGCCTTTCTTCCCCATGTTTCTTAGGAAGCAAAAAATTAAAAAGTATATTATTGATAATGTTTGTCTCTTTCTCATTAATTCTTCAACAACTTCATTAGGCTTCTGACCAGTTTCTGTACTTCATCTTTAATCAACCTTCTAATTTCCTGTGGCCAAAATAATCTCCTTAAGGGGTCAGTATCTCACCTCACTCTCCAAGAATCTAAAGTCACCTTCTAACTAGGAAATGAGGTATTACTCTTTATTCAAGTCATTCAGATCCCTTGGTAGGCAGACCTCCCACCCCAAGGTAGGTAAATCTTGCAATTCCATTCTTTGTTTCAGGATGGTTCTTGTGGATGTACTTTGTAAAAGATGTTACCATTCTCCACTCTCCTCTCACACAAGTGGTATTTAAAATACCCTTTTCTTCAAGAAGCCTTCTTCTGGATGGTCTTTCATGAATTCTTTTTGCATTTTTATTCTGCTCCCTTATAATTAAATCCTTGATTACTCATGGGTCTGTCTTATTCTCTGCTTCCTGAGGTGTTCACCTTACTCCTTCATCTTGCTTCTGTGCTCATTGGTTCCTGAGGTTGAGGACTTTGAATTTGAGTATTATGCAGTACTGATCAACAGAAAAGAGAGGAATTGGGCATATGTGTTGGTTCATTTTTGCCCTCGGAGAGCATGTTTGAAAGGCTTTCTTTGTAATTGTTCAAAGATGATGTTTAATCCCTCTTGAGTTGGGGCTTTTGGTGTCACCTACTTGTTAGATTTGCACGTGGGCAGGGTATCAGTTTTGTACATCATGGATTCTTCAGAGGTCAGTAAAGTGCCTATGATATGGTAGATCTCAAAAAGATGGATTATTTTAATGAATATTCTCATATATGGCAAGACAACTGATGAGACAAGCCTTGTGAATCCTCTCCCTCTCATCAGCACAATATTCCTACATTTATTACTGAAAGCAGGGAGGGCTGAGAATGTAAATTACAGGCCAGATAGGAAAGGAAAGCTTCTGGGGCTCTTTGAATAATATGATGACCTAACACTAGATTTGCCCTGCAGCTCAATATTGTCAGTAAACTCTGGAGAAAACATATTAGCATTATTTACATGACTTATAGCCTCAAGATATTTAAGTAGGCATTCCATTTAGATTTCGCAGGATGGCTATTGCCTGGAAAAGTAAATATAGATATCTACAAAAATATATAGTAAAATTTGATTGTTAAGTATCATCTGCTCATCTTGTTATGCATTTCTTAATCATTAACAAAACACTTTATTATACTGATATTCAGTTGACATTCAGTAATCATATAAAGGGTAAAGTAGCATTTATACTTGAAGAAAAGCAAGAACTGGGGCACTTTTTTCTGACTTGTTGATATAAATGACAGTCTACTTGGCATTCTGTCAGTTCTTACTTAATGAATGTTGGCTTTCAACAAGGATATACCCAAGCAGAAGTAGTACAATGAGGAGAATTGCTGACATATGGGAAAGAAGGATCACTTATGATAGAACATAGATTATTGGGGATGGGTCTCCCATCATGTGCTAGTCTAATCTAGTTGATGTTCCTTTTATCTCCATTGTTACCCCAAATATAAGTGTCACTAGATGACTATGATATCTTTCTATTTCCCTCTTTGCTTCCACTATTGTCCTTTGACAATCTGTTGTTCATATGGTACTCAAAGCAATGTTTCTAAAATGTAAATCAGATCATGTCAATCCTTTGCTCAAAACCTTTCACTTACCATTCAAGTCAGTAGAATAACATCTAGATTCTTTATCTTGGAATCTCTTCATTTTAATTCCTCTCTAATTTCCAATTTCATCTACTTTATTCCAACTTCCCACCATAGCATATTCACAAACTACATTTCAGGTTTCTTGTCCTTGTTTTTATTTCTGGGTTTATCATATGCATTCCTATTTCAGACCCTTTGCACATGCCAATTCTTTTACCTGGAAAGATCTTGCTGCTATTTTCATGGCTGCCTCTTCATATTTTAGGATTTAGCTTCAATGTTATTTCTTCAAAGAGTTTACTTGACTAGTTTTCTTTATGTTCCCCCACCACACCTCTATCAAACATACTTTTATTCCATATTGTTTACTCATAAAATAATTTAAACATATATTTAGTTGTTTAGTATCTACTTTTGTACTTAGAGTGTAAATTCTACGGGATCAGAGTCTTGGTTTATCTTTATTCACTATCATATCAATAAAAGTATATTGAATGAACAAATGACTCATAAACTTACAGCACATGTCAGGGTATACAATTGCTTACTTGACTCCATACTTCCTCTCTTCTCCTTGGCCCATTTTCTGATTGTAAAAATCGAAGTCACTACAACAAGCTCAAATAGAGTGTACAATTGCCTGATTGTTTGCCTGTACTAACATCTTGCTATCTCAAAGATGGGGTTCCTGTCATTTTCTCAGATGTTGCAATATTCTTCCCATCTGTTAGTGGTAGATCAAACAGACTATACGTAGCATTACTTGGCCAGTGCCATCTACTTGTACATGGTAGCTATGGTGGCAGAATGAGAAACCTGGAAAAGAGGTGGGTCCAAGAGATAAATGAGTATATTTCTTCAAAACAATAAGGCATATAAGTTTACTGGTGTGAAAATGTATCAATAAATTTAAGTATATTGTGTTTATGGTTAATCAGAAACAGAACCAAGGTGTGAGGATGCAAGAAGCAGCTCAAGCATCTCAAAGACTTTATAAAAACTGGGACAAATCTAAGCACTGATACCTACAAAAATAGAACCAGTGAACAAAAGGTACTTAGGAGCAGAGGAGTGGTATGATAACAATAAACCACAAAGGCATGCACTAAAAGCAAACCAAAGAGTAGTTTTCATTGTGCAGGATTTGGGTCTAGTGTTTTACATCACTAGAGGGTCTACAGGAATAATCTGTACATGATTTAACTGACTTGAAGCTGATTGACTTTGTCAGGCAGTGAGACACATGTGAAATTATTGCTTTCAAAGGAGACAGAATCCAAAGGAAGCTCACATAAGATAGTATCATGCTTATGAGTATAAACTGGAATACTCAAACAATGCTAAATTATGATGAAGTCATCGAGAATGTCATACAGGGATCCTAATGAGAAGTACTAACAGTGCCATATTTCTAGTTCATATGGAAATAGTAATCCCACTTATGAAAGTGGAGTAAGGCATGGCATTATTATGATTAAGACCTTACAACTGTAGAAATGTAGAGTAGTATATTAATAATGTTATAGACATGTTTAGTATAAAATGCAGGTAATGTAGCTAAATTTGTTGCACTTTCCAGCTTGCATTTGGATTTCATATGAGCCTATTACCTTACAAAGCTAAACAGAGAAATAAACCTTTCATACATCTCAGGATACTCAAATGTTAGCCAGTTTTTGTTTTTCTTGCAGCATGTGTCCCTAGAGAGTGCCAGAATCTTCTACAGCCTCTTTTAGCAAGGCAGTATGTTATTTTAAAGTAGTAGTTAAGATCATCTTACTTGGGTGGATGATGGCTGTTTCACATGGCTAACAGCCATACTTGCCTCACAAATAACCCAAAAGTATGTTCATTTTGCCAGCCCTCTTGGAAGAATGTATATAGTGGATTCCAGAAAAGTAGCTGGTATAAATTTCAGGAACTCATCTATTTCCATATCTATATTTCTTAGGAAGGCAAGCAAAAAAGTTAATAGCAGGTTAGTGTTTGGAGAATGACCATAAGGATGAGATGCCTTATCCAATTTTATGGACTGTTGGCTTTATTAGAAAGCAGGAGATCATAAGAGAGAGAAAACAAGATAGACTCCATGCAAGAATAAAAAGGGAAGGTCTCTGAGAGACCATATTGTTAAAATAGAAGGAGATAGTGCACTCACAAATAGATTTATTATTTTATAAGTGGTAAGGTAAGCTAGGTAAGTGGCCTTGAACATTCAATCATTCTTCCATTTTTATATTCATCAATCATTAAGTCCTCCTGTTTGGTTAGGTACTGGGTTAAAAAGTTGTATTAGAAGTGCTGTCTGGATGTAAATACTATAATGTTACTAACATAAATAATAAACTTAATGATTTTGAAATTGTTCAGGAATCCAGCCTAATTGAATTAAACTGAATTACTGAACAGTCTAAATTAGAGAACTTCTAAAATATAGTCTTTTTAAAAATTGTATTTTACTTTAAGTTCTCATAGTAAGTCAATTTAATTTAACAAAAGTTGCCAAGAATTGGACTTTGTTTAATGAAGATATTTTTAAAAAACCTTTAATTGCTTTTTATGTTTTTTCTATACAAATATATACTTACAACTTTATCTTCTTAAGTAGGTTAAGCATTTCTATTACAAGTTTGATTGCAATCTTGATTAACATAATATATACTTTTCTCAGAGTGATTGTGGAGACAAACTACAAATGGGATTGATTAACTCCAAATTCTACATTCTTATTACTTTGATGTGAATTATTTTGTACCCCATACCTTAAAATTTGTGTTTCTTCCTAGCACCAAGTTCTACCAGTGGCTTGAGATTACTGGCATAGGTATTAGTTATAGTAATGTATAAGTGCCTTCAAAAAATAATATGCTACCACCACACCATACTTTTCTGTCTTGAAAAATCTCTTCTGTCTTTTATTCATGCAAAATCCAGTCCATTGTTATGACGGGGTATGCATATTCTTGATAAGTCTAGTCCTTCCCCTCAGAGTATCTATCAACCCACTGGGTCACCAATGGGTTATGCCTTTCACCCAGCTCCATCAATGGAAGTAGATGATCCTATTAGCCTCTGTACCTACAGTTGTATCACCCTGGCATCTGGTCTCAGCAATCTTGGAAGCTAAGCAGGGTCAGGCCTTGTTAGTACTTGGATGGGAGACCACCTATGAACACCTGGGAATATCTGTAGGCTTGAGAAAAGGACCCAGAAACCCACTTTCAAAACAATCAGCTATTGAAAACCTTATGAATAGCAGAGAAGTACTAACAACAGTGCCAGACATGGCACAGTGTTGGGTAGTGTTTCATCTATTGTGGATAGGGTTGCTATGAGTCAGACCCAACTCCACAACACCTAACAACAACAATTGCCCCTGTCCATTGTATCTTCTTTTCCTCCTCCTGACATTGGAGAAGCATCAGCCAACCAAGAGAACGTATGCAATGGCTGAACCATTGCCTAAACTAACCCTTCATTTCTGAGAGTTCAGAAGAACCCTGACAGGGCTGGTCAAGTCCGTTGATGGTATGGGTGAAGATAGGTTGCTTTTTCCTCTGAAATCAAGGCAGAGTTATATTATCCTGTACCCCTTGCTCTCACTTTGGCACTTGAAATTTATTTTCCAATTGATAGTGAAAATCACAGAATTATGAGTATTGTGATTCAACTAGCCACTAACTAGCCCTTTTTTTTTTTTTTTTTTTTTTTTTTTTTTTTTTTTTTTTTTTTTTTTTTTTTTTTTTTTTTTTTTTGTCCTGAGCAGAATTGGCTTCAAGTTTTCAATAATTAAGTCACAATTTAGTAGTGGAACATTACTGGTTTCTTATCCGGGGTTGCAGATTGGCCCTAACAGAGGACATCTTTATTTACCTGAAATAAATGTACGGTACAAATAAAATTAATTGACTTTATAAACTATGAATTTTTGACTTCAGATTAATCCTTCAAAGTCTTTTCTTCAAAGACAAAAGGTCGTCCTTTTCCCTCACATAATCTGTAAAGATCATCTAACTTTAATCTGATAAAATGCTGCACAGAAATCTTTTGAATATTGTGGGGAAATGGCAGATGTCAGTACAGTAAGTGCTTCCTTAGGGCTTGTGCTTTGGTGAGGATTGATAAAGGGTCCCAAACATATTCTTTTTTGTTTTTTAATGTCTTTAGCTAACCATTGAGGTAAATAATAGGAGTACGTATGTTACATTTGTGTGTGTGTTTATATCAGTATGTATGTATTTATTTGTGGAAATATTTATGGCTAGATAATGGTCCAGAACCAGGAGGTAGAAAATGGAACTTCTCCACCTGGAGTTTCCACTTTTCATAGATGTGGAAGGGAGTCCTAGGGATGACCCACAATCTCTTTGCTTGAGGCTTTTGAGCTGCCAATGCTGTCTTAGGGGAAACAGTCTAAACCAAAGGCCTTGCTGGTGCAGAGGATCCAAAAGGAGATCAAGTGTGATTCTTCTGAGGCTTTAAGGGCAGATTTTCTTGATCAAAACCTAAAGAAGTCTCAGTTCCCCACCCATCATCCTCCCTCCTTTTCCAGCTTCCTCTGGGCTTCTAGCATGTAGAAAAACTGGAAATATTTGTTACCTTTAGAAAATAAAACTGGGCTATCCAAAGACAGCAATAGGGAGATGACTATAATTAATTCTATGGCATTTTGCACCATTTGGTTTTTATACCATGCTTTAGTTATTGAAATAAATAAAATTCAAAAGCAGGGAAAGTGATCCTTGGTCACCCCATCTTTCATCTCCTGCATCCTGACTGAGGGAGTTGTCTGGTGGTTTGGGCTCTTACTTGAGTGACTAAGTGTTAGCCCCTTACAGAGCCCAACCCTTGCATAGCTCAATGGAATAGGAGTAACAAGTGAGGGTAACCTCTCCAGCATTCACTAGAGTGCTGCCTGCAGACTTGGATCTCTCTGTCCATGACAAGCTTTCTGTTATACAAATCCACTTCCTTCCATAGAGACATGGTGAGAAGCAAGAGCCAGCAGGAACTTGCATAGTAACAGCAATGTGCCATGTGAACAATAATCCTTAATACCATTACTCAAGTGTGGGACTGCAGGTTTCCTGGAGAGTGAGGTTGATTTAGGGATCAGGGATCAGCTGCTGAGGCTGGCACTTGGAAAAGACAAGCCAAGCATTCACACCCCAGACCACTCAATACCACCATTGTCTCCAATCCATCTTTCATAAGGGGGTTGCAAGAGGGGGAGGGGCCGAAGGAGGGAGAGAAAATCAACCTTTTTAATCCTATGACTGAAAGTGCAAGAGAAAGAAAAGAATGAACAAGAAATGAGTATGAAAAGCCATTTGCCAGGAATTTTTAGTTTTATGTCAACATTGGCTTTTACTCTGAGACTCAGCTGTCAAAGTTTCTCCTCTGTTTTACATTCTTTCACCCAGCTTTCAGGACTCAGGCCTCCCTCCTGCTGCCTCATGCCTTCCCATCCTTCTGTTTCACTCCTATTCACCAAGGTTTGCAGCTCTCTTTCTCATATCTTTTTCCTTCTTCCCTCATCCTTTCTCTCTCCTTTCCTGGACTCTCTCCTGTTCTTTTCTAGCTGAAGTTCCTCTCCTTCTCCCCTATCTTAAACAGTACCTCTGAGCTCCGTTCCCTCTTCTTAAGGAAATCAGCCAGGCCTCAGATGGAGCTGTTGTCCTGACAACCCAAAGGCTCATCAGGCTTTCACTGAGGCTGGCTGCTGGTGAAGGGGGCAGTTGTGCAAAGCAAGGGGCCACGCCAAGGGGAGGGAGGAGGGGATGACGTGTTGGGGGCTGTTGAAAACTAGCAGGGTAGGGGGGAGGTGCTGAGTAGAGAGAGTGCGGGGACTGGAGGGTGGAACAGGAAAAGGAGGAGGGGGAGAGAGACTCGGGCTGCTGCTGCTGCTGGTGCTGCTGCTTGGCTGTTGCTTTACACTCACTGGCAGGCTCGGTGCAGGCTTCCTCCTCAGCCTGGGAAAGTGGGTTACAGAAGGAGGGAGCTCAGCTCAGACACTGGCAGAAGAACATCCAGCCACAGCGAGTACAGGAAACACCTCTGCCTGTGATAGCCTTTCCTTCGTCTTTTCTAGAGGGTTTTATATTTGTACTCTCCCTTTTGCATTTTTGCCCCTTCGACTTTCTCCCCACTCCGGCTTGGGTTTTATGAGGGCTTTGTTAAGACTTAGAGGGGAAAGAGACTAAGCAAGGGAAAGAGAGGCAAAGTGGAAGGGACCTCAAACTGGAACAGCCAGCCCTTCCTCCGCTGTTGATGCCAGCCCGGTGTTAGCAGAGGCGTCTGCCCGCGGCCAGCAGTGCGCACCCACCCCTCGGAGTCACCGCGGACCGGCACCTCGGCGTGGCCACCATGGTCGGGAGAGTTCAGCCTGATCGGAAACAGTTG
Source organism: Pedetes capensis (assembly GCA_007922755.1). NCBI lineage: Eukaryota > Metazoa > Chordata > Mammalia > Rodentia > Pedetidae > Pedetes > Pedetes capensis. Next base: position 82,524 of record VMDO01005543.1, on the reverse strand, counting down.
CCGCTGGTCCTACTGAGATTGCTCTGCCTTCTTCCCACAGGACTGCCCGTTCGCAGCGTGGATTTTAACCGAGGCACTGACAACATCACCGTGAGGCAGGGGGACACGGCCATCCTCAGGTAGGGCTTTCTGGCAACTTTTCTGGTGCACAAGTGCGTGTGTGGTGTGTGTGTGTGTGTGTGTGTGTGTGTGTGTGTGTGT